>JACWQW010000048.1:0-261354 GCA_014849355.1 Cryphonectria radicalis | reverse complement strand
AAAAACAAAACAACTCCACACCGGGGGGCCCATCTGGGGTCCAATTTCCACAATCATCCCTTTCCTTGCAATGTTTTTTCTTTTTTTTTTTTTTTTTTTTTTTGGAGCGGCCACCTTTTTCTGAAGCACGTGTGTAAATAGAGGGCATGATGTTGATTTGCATGGCATGGCATCGGCATTTGGCATCTAGAAATGGGGATCAACTACAGCTTTTGGGGGTTCTTATCCGGAGTTTCAGGAGCAATCGCGGCGAACGGTATGGAAAAGAGGTATCCTGCTTCGCCGCATTACGTTCGCTACATGGCAAGAGAGAAAGAGAGAGAGAGAGAGAGAGAGGAGGAAGAAGAGGGAAAGGGAATGAACGATCAGGTCTCGTACACCAACCACAACGGAGGGTTTCCACAGACGAATCACCCTCGCTACACGACATGGGAACATGGACCACGACAAAAACTGGCCCCGGGCCTGAGGGGAGGGCTAGCTCGGCCGGGCAGCCAGACAAACCTGGCGGCCGCCTCACAAAATGGGGGGTGGAGGGGCTTTTGGCAAGGAGAAGACGCCAGGGATAATGCAAATCTAGCCCGATAATATCTAATTTTATCATGTAACAACTCTGATGGGACAACTTCGCGGGACGCTCTCGGGGCAGAGAGAGAAGTGTGTGGCCGCTCGACGAAGGGGACCAACTACAGGAGCTTTCACCACCATGGGATGGGACCTCGGGACAAGTGGAGGGCTCCTCCTTACCATCAGGACAGAGATATGACGTATTGTATGGAATACTTTGTGTATCAAACATGATCAGGCAGAGAGAGGGGGGGGGGATGAGAGATGACAGAGACAGAGAAAGTCAACGAGGCAAGCTTCAGCATCTGGTGGCCACTACTACTGAGACCCAAGGTGGTTGGAGACCAATGACAAATATCTGATTGGATGGATGAAGAAATGAATGAGATGGAAGAAAACCAAATGATTTGCTGTGCAACGCCCCACTGAATGAACACAGGTGCTCACTGTCCTCTGTGATATTCACATGGAAAACTCCTGACCAAGGTCTTCAACCAGGGGGGAGGAGGGGGGGTAGCCACAGCATAGTACATACCTAAAATCCAATCTGACGACAACGCCTTCACCAGACTGTAAATGCATCTTGTTTCCCAGAAGCAGGCCCCCCCCCCCTCCCCAAGTTTATCTTGTGTGACGCAACACTCCTGTTTGTCTACTATAGCAAGGAAATTCCAACCAAAAAAAAAACCTAAAAAGAAGAAGAAGAAGAAGAGCATTGCGCCTCGCTGCGTACGTGCCAGGTTTATCGTGAGGGGGAGGGGGGCAGGGAATAAATGAAAAGTTGGGAACATGTGACGCGCGTCAGTTGTGGCACTTCGTGGGGAAAAAGAAGAAGGGGGGGGGGGGGGGAGGTGGTCCCCCACATGATACACATTGGTTCCTTGCCGGATGGTGTCTGGGTGGTTTGAGTGTGGTTTGTGTGTGTGTACACGTATGTATGTCTTATATATAGGAGGAAGAAGGGGGAGGGGAAGACGTAGATGGTGGTGTATTGGGGGGGATGTGGCTGTGGTGGGAGTGTCGATCTTTGGCTACACCACGACATTGAATATACATCTCAGTACATAACTACCAATACAGTATAGTATATATTTACGTATGACATACTGTACATAATGTAATAGCATATGCTCACTTGGGGGATAATTGGGGGGAAAGTTGATCTCCTACTGTATGTACGTACACAAGCAGTTGAGCACATACATACTTTCTTGCCTTTCGCCACCTAACAGCATGGGGTCTTTTTCTATTATGGTATATGGATCATCGTATGCATGCACTAGAATATGTTATGGTCATGTTAGTTATCCGAGAGAGAGAAAACGACACGGCTCGGCCTCAGCTTTCCTCCCTGTTGATCTCGGACCCGAGCCGAGAACAGGAGAACAAGGACAGAGAGACTCTCTCTGTCTCCTCTCGATTGTGTTCACAAGTCTTAGCAAAACAAGTACGGGAGATTTTTTTTTCTTTCTCGTTTTCCTTTCCTGTTTCTCTTCTTGTTCTGGTTTTTTATGTAGAGAAATGGATGAGTGAGTGAGTGAAATAGATTCACGTATAGTACAAATTAATAAGTGCGTAGGCAGCAGTTGTCTTTGTGCAGGGGCGTGTGTAAGTCCCGAGAAGGCACGGAGGTTTCGGCTGGGCTTCCTCCAGTCACGGCGCAGCGATACCCTCCGCAATGCAACGGAGGGATTCTCTGGATCGTCTGATGTAAGATTTTCTTTTCCTTTTTATTTCTTTGTGCCTATGTGTTCGGGGTAAAGATGTCGGTCGGATCATCTTCACAGATAGGAGAAGAAGGCGGAGGGATGAAGGATATATAATATATATAAGAGGTCTGTCTAATTGTCCGTCTGCCTTGAGGACTCATGATTGCTGGCATACATCACATCCTGATCAATATTCTATTGTCTCTTTCTAGCTTAAAGTCCAATAAACCCCCAACAAACCCACGCAAATAAAACAATCAAATCATGGCCCTAGCCAAGTCCCTCCACATCGGCGTCTTCTTCCCCTCCCCACCAAACGTGGGAATGGGTGCCCAACTCCTGTACGTCGAGCTCACAAAAAAATACCCCTCCTTCTCCTCCCCTCCTCTACCCACGATCGGTTCTTTTGTTCTGCTTTTTCTTTTTCTTCTTTCTGTCTCCACCCCCCCCCCAGGTGAACCCAGCAAAACCATACAACTAACATCCCTCCCCTCTACCTCCCCCCCCCAAAAACCAGCGACACCGCCTGCGTCGACATCTTCGGCGCCCTCTCCCACAACTACCTCCAAGAGCTAGGCCCCCTCCTCCCCTCGCCAGATATCCTGACCCACGCCCCCGATGTGACCATCTCCTACGTCGGCACCTCCCCGGCCGGGTCCGTTATGCCCCTCACCGCGGGGATGAAGATCCAGCTCACGCACCACTTCTCGGACGCGGATGTCGCGCCGGGGAAGCTGGATATCGTGCTTGTGCCGGGGCCTGACCCTCGAGAGCAGTGTATGACCCCCCCCCTCCCCTTCTTTTTTTTTATTTTTCTTTTCCCTTTCTTTCTCTCTTTCTTCTATTCTTCTTCCTCCTCCACGGGGGAAAAAAAAAGAAGGGAACTTCCCCCTCTCCTGACCCTTCCAAGATCGTGTCAACTGACCCCGCCCCCGGGAGAAAAAACCCCCAATCGAGTATACACAGGGAACCAAGACGCACTGGCCTGGCTCAAGGCACACGCCGACACCCCGCAAGTCGACATCCTCAGCGTCTGCACCGGCATGTTCGTCTGCGGCGCCGCAGGCCTGTTGACCGGCACCGGCACCGGCACCATCGGTAAGAAGGCATGTGGGCCCTCCGCCATGCAAGGGGGCCTCAAGGCCCGGTTCGGGGACCAAGTGCAGTGGGTCGGCCATGAGCTGCGCTGGACCAGGGATGGGAACTTTTGGAGCAGTGGTGAGTTTTTTCCTTTCTTCTTCTTTCCTTCTTTTTCTTTTTTTCCCTTAGTCTCTCACTGTTTGTATGAACAAGAGAGAGGAAGAAAGAAAGAAAAGGAAAAAAAAAAAGAGTGACAGTGAGAGTGAGAGAGAGAGAGAGAGTGTGTGTGTGTGTGAGAAAGCTCTCCGATGCTGATTGTCGTATAAAAAACAGGCGGCGTCACGAACGGGAATGATCTTGTCGCTGCTTACTGCAGGGAGAGCGGCCGCTTCTCGCCGCATGTTGTTGAGATTGCGCTCAAGATGATGGATGTGGGGGATCGGCCTCAGAGGTATGGCACACCTTACGGAGCCAACAGCACGGCATGATGTGGAGGTGGTGGTGATGGGAGACGAAGTAGCTGGACGAGAGAGGCTGTGAGGCTGATCTCTGGGGTGGTCGAGGAGGAAGAGGAAGATCTTGTGATACCTCGAGATAGGGTATATATATGTATGTGTGTGCGTGCGTGCGTGCGCCAGAAATTGTTCCTCGTGCTCGTTTCTTTCTTTATTCCGGCAGTTTCTCTCTAATGAGGGAAGAAACTGTATTTGGTTCAAGGCTTCGCATCCTGCAACACGTTAGAAAAGACAGAAGATACTAGCTCCTGCTGACTGTCAAGAGACCCGTCCTCTATCGCCCACAAATCTGAAGTGACTATACCAGAGAGGCTCCTCTGGCCCTGCTGCATTGCGGCGAGGACACTCCAGGATGTATGACGGAGTGTGTGACCAGCGTGTGATCAGTAAAGTAGGATGACCTGGGGCCAGACCCCATTCCGAACAGCCAATGACGGCGACGGGACAACCGCCTCTCGCTGCGAATGTTCCTTTCTATTCGCGGACTCGCTCTGCTGCTATGCAATCATGTCTCTTCTCGACTGGGACGCTCGCACGCTCAGGTTCTAAGTAAACAGCAGCCACCAAAAAAAAAAAAAAAAAAAAAAAAAAAAGCGTCACACGAGCATCAAGCTTCATCATTCATCCGATGAACTCGGTAGTCAGCAGTGCCTCCCAAGGCTCTCCCGTCTCCCACACCTGCTCCACCACTGCCCTCGCCCTCTCGACCTGCAGGAATCCGGTCCGCTTCAGGCTGTCCATCCTCTCCCGCACGAGCTGCCGGCGCTCCTCCCCGACCGTCTCGCACGCGGCCGTGAACAGCGGGAACAGCATGCTCGCCTCGGCGTTCCCGCCTATGGGCACGATGTCGAGACATGCGTGGATCTTGAGCACGGCCGCCTGCACGTCTGCGTGGCTCGACGGGCGCTCCAGCACCCGCCGGTGCAGGTGCACCAGCCCCGCCCAGTGGAAGGCTTCGTTCAGCGCTGTGATCTCGTGGCGCTCCCAGCGCGCGACGCTGCCCGACGCGTGGAGGTGCTTGCAGGGTTGTGGCAACCTGGACATGGAGTCTGTCGCGTTCGCCTCGAGGGCCCATGCCCGCTGCAGGATGTCGTTGGGCGGCTGCCAGGTATCGCTGCCCCTGAGGGCCGCAGCCCGGGAATGGTGGGAGTCCCTTACACGTAGGACGTCGCACTCTTTGACCAGGTCGGCAACCTGGGCCAGGAAATACACGCCGCGCGTCGTCACGCCCATGATGCAGTCGATTTCGTCCCACTCCTCCTCGTACTCGTCCTGCTGGTACTCCAGGATCCACGCCGTCGAGCTCTGGCCCCGCCCGCCGCTGAGCGTGCCCAGGATGTCCAGGTACGCGAGCCAGCTCCACAAGAAGGCCCGCACCTGGTCTTCCTCCTTCCACTCGCGCGTCCACCGGATGCCGTCGTTCCGCGAGTTGATCAGCTCCCGGGCGAGGCCGAGGTGGCGTTGCCAGGGGATCGCCACGCCAAAGGCTGTAGGGCTGACGATCTCTAGCGAGGCAAGCATAATTCCCGTCGCGATGTTCTCGTTAGAGATGGACTGGGAGGGATCATTCAGTGCGTTCCTGAGGGCGGGGAAGATGTCCTGCATCCAGTGGGCGATACGCGTAGCTGGCTCCGGATGGCCAAGGAGGTGGGCACGGTGGGATGCTGAAAGTAGTGTCAAGTAGCGTCAGCAAAAAGAAGAGAGACAAAAGAAAAGAAGAAACAGAAGGAATTACTAGGTGCCAGGTGCTTGTAGACTTACCTGCATACGCGAGCATGATACTGAGCAATTTGTCGTTTTTGACAGCCATCTGCGGAAGAACGTGCCTATAGGGGTTGGACTGCTCGTCGTCGTGTGGGACAAGGGCTTTTGCTGTATGGTTCATAAAGTGGTGGAAGTAGAGCAGGTTCATCGGGTTCTTGAGCAACTTGGCCGGTAATGGCTCCAGGTCGCGAGGTATGCGCACCTGCAGAGGCTGCTCGTATAAACCCTTGAGGACCCTCGACTCTTTCCTCGTACCATCCTGTACAACAGCAGTAGCAGCAGCAACAGCAGCAGAGGGGTCATTTGGCTCGCGATGAAACTTTGTATTGCCCAGCTGCAGGTCCATAATCCCATGAGCATCGTCGTTGGGCCCTAGATCTAGATCTGGGAAGCCGGGGTCGAGTCCGTAGTAGGTGGTGACATCTGACAGGCACAAGTTCTCCCTCGCATTCACCGTCCTCTGTGACGGTGGTGCATAGTGCACTGGACCTGCCGGGCCCGGGGGCCCTGACAAGAGAGAGCTGACAGACATTCGGTGCATGTCTGGTGATGCCAGCGCCGTCTGTCTCGACCCCGGTGGGCGTAGGACCCCATCCTCGCTGTAGGGAGATGAGGCGGCCGGCGTCAAGGGCGAGTCCATAGAGCCAGGTGCTGGGACCATGGCGGTACTTGACGAGAACAGCCGAGGCGTGGCGGCCGCGGAGCTGGGATCGTTATTTGAGACTGGAGGTGAGATCTGCGACAGCGGATGGGGCGCATCGAGGTCGACGCTGTATCTCAGTCGTTTATTGGGTGGTGGACGTGCTGCCCCGGTGTGACCGGTCTCTGGTAGCGTGACATAGGCTCCGTGTGCCGGGCTGGGGCGGGTTCGAGGTTGCGAGAAGATCGGACTGGCAAGATCAGGCGAACATAGGGGCGGAGGCTCCCCATCTTCTCTGGCTGAGGCGGGCGGCTGCCCAGTGAAAATCACCGGCCTGAAGTTGCTGGACTGAACGGGGGCCGCAGCGTGAGGCTCTGAGCGCGAGACCACGAGCTTCTCTCCATCTGCAGGGCTGGTTGCAGAGGGTGAGATGTGGTCTTGTGGCGCCCGTGATGCCGTGGCCGTCGACGAACTGCTCTTGGCATCGGATGGCCGGCGGGCATGTGGATGATGCGAGCTCGATGATGATTCTGACGGCGTCTGGAACAAGATGGTCTCGAAGCCTGGGTTCTTTTTCTTCCGTCCCTCCCAGTTCAGACGGATACTATAGTCGCACGCCTCACGGGTCCTCTGGCAGCTAACATTGCGTGGTCAGGAAGGCATTCTTTGTCTTCTTCTTCTTCTTCTCCTTCGGTGATCACGCCGCAGGGGTAACGGATGGCCGGGACGAGAATATACCGATGTGAAGCATTATAAAGGTTCCGAAACTGGTGATCAAGACGAACCCCTTTCAAGTCTTCACTTGAAGAAAATAGAGGCAGTCATTGAGGCAGTTGGAAAGAGTATGAGAGAGATGGAGACGGAGTGATGGAGAGAAGAGTCAACTTACTTGACGCAGACCGGGCGTGCCTCATCGCACTTTACCTTCCTCGCCTTACAATTCCTATCTGGGGGTTAGTATAAAGTCACGCCATAACCTTGAGACGACAAGGCTCTCTCTCCCTCCCTCTCTCTCTTGTCATAGCTTGCTTACCAGCACCCATTTCTGCTCCTCTTCTTCGGTTCCGGCGCACCAGGCTTCTTGGGTCGAGGCATCGCCTCTGCCCTCTTCTGTTCCTGTGCACTCTGGCCTGCTGTCGTTTTTCAGTCGTTGACGGGCCAATAAGAGCGGCGTTGATGATGGACACCCCCATAATCCACTCAGATTGTCAAGGTGGTATCAGCACGACAGCGGTTGTGACAAGAAAGCAGTGGTGAGTGGAGACGACCGTTGTGGTCTGGTCTCGGTGTGTGTGTATTGTATTGTATGTTGTGCCCTGCCCTGCGCTCCGAGTCGTGACAGGCAAAACCCAAACCTCAGCTCGACGGGTTCACACGCTCAAGGCAGACAACATAAAAGTCATGAACAAGGAGAGGAGGATCTTCAGCATGGAGGAAGGACAAAGATGGGCTTTAGGCTTGGAAAAACATGCCAGATATGGGACCGTCTGGAGGGGTTTGAGTCCGTGTCGATGGAGACTCTAAACTAACAAGCCAGGCAGGGGAGGAGCGAGAGCCCTGCTTGAGGGGGCCGCTGATAAGGCTAAGCATGGAAATGTCGCTACCCACATTTTCTCCTTGTCATCAGCGCTATCCCGCATGTGACTGGGTCCGCCGCACCACCGGCACCAGGTTGTAGTGCTGCTGCAGCCTTGGTTAATTGCCGACTCAGGGTCTGGGATGGTGGTGGTGGTGGTAGTGGTTGTGGTGGGTGGTCACCTCTCTCTTTTCTTCTTCCCCTTCTTCAAAACCTGCAACATGAGCTGCTATTGTGTATGTCGAGTGTGGTCCATCTTCACTCGGAATTTAATGGATGCATGACGACAATTTCTGTCTTGTAATGTTATTTTTTTCTCCTTTTTTTTTTTCCTTCTCTTCTTCTTTCCTGAGGCTTAGAGAATATAGTAGTGGCTCTGGTGTCTGATGGTGAGAAAAGTCCTCCTGCTGGGCCAACAGCTGTAGATGGATAGCAACCCAATGATCCAGGTTGGTTGTGAAAGCTACATTATATCAATGTTGAGGATTTTGATGTCCTCTTCCGGCCGTTCCTTGTGAGTCCGAGCATTCTCGATTCTATGTATCACATCCAGACCCTGAAAGGCACGACCAAATATGGTATGCTTATTATCCAACCAAGGCTGCATTCAAAATTTTCGTCAGCAGGCATCCATCATGAATCGGGAGGAAAGAAAAAGAAAAACAATCACAAATTGCAGAAACTTACCGTCTTCTCTGTGGTGATAAAGAACTGGCTCCCGTTCGTGTTCGGCCCCGCATTCGCCATGCTGACTGTGTATGGCTTGTCATGCCTCAAGGTGCTGAACTCGTCCTCAAACTCTCTGCCCCAGATACTCTCACCACCCGTCCCATCCCCCAGCGGATCACCGCACTGGATCATGAACTTCTGAATCACACGGTGGAATATCGTGTTGTTGTAGTACCCCCTCTTCGAATGCGTCACAAAGTTCTCCACGGCTTTCGGTGCAGCGTCCGAGAACAGCCGGATGTGGATATCGCCGTACGTGGTGTGTATCACAGCTGCAGTGCCCGTCTCGGCCTTCTCCTCCTTCACCACCTTGGCCTTTTTGCTCTCCTGAGTCAACCTCTCGTTCTGTATGTCCCGCGAAGACTTTGCTATGTCCTCCTCGTTGGTAAACATGTAAAACCGGACCTTTCCCACGCCCGTTGCGAAAAGTACGGGATCTCTCGCTTCTGACTCCTCCAGCAGAGGATTACTCGATGCGGCCATTGCGACGGTCGTGATGCCCTTCTTCTGCGGTGCGCCCTGGTAGATGGCCAGGTTGAGAGCTCGGAACGGCTCATCCTTTCCAAACACCTTGACAACCTGGTTGGTGTATGTGTTCAGCACCTTGATGCCTGTGATGGAGCCGTAGATGATGAAATGACCAGACTCGTCAAAAATCACGTTGGCCTTGTTCCGGAGCGTTGTGGACTCAGCCTCCCGCTCAATGGCGAGCCGCCGTCCATATTCCACCGGGTCCAGCTTCTGCAGGGCCGTCCCTGCCTGCTGCATCTCCTCAATGACCTGCATGGACTCATCATACGTCCTGTGCAGCTTGCCCGTTGCGAATTCGAACACCCTGATCTTGCGATCCGGTGTCGACATGGTGACAAACTGGTGTCCCGAGGGCGATATGGCCAGAGACGTCGGCACCGACTTTGCCTTTTTGAACTCAAACAGATTCGTCGAGCTCTTGAACTGGAAGACGTTGTCTGGCTTCTCGTAGTTCGCGCCGGGACTCCAATACTCGACCATGCCGCCCTCGTCCGTCGAGACGACGCAGTCGTATGCAGCATTGAACGCCATGAGGTGGACGGGGCTTCTATGTAGTCCCTTGATGGTATGCACCGGCTCCTGCTTCTCCCCTCTGCCGTCATATATGTGCATCACAGGCTTTGCCTCGTCCGAGACTGCAAGCAGTGGCAGGCTCGCCCCTTTCTTGTGCACCCAGCAGATACTCCGCGGTGTATAGTCCAGAGGCAGCATGGCCAGCAGGTCGAAGGTGACCACGTCAAAGATCTTGACCGTCTTGTCCACACCCGCCGTCGCAAAGCTCCGCCCGTCCGCGCTGACCGACACGGAACGGATCTCACCCTGGTGAGCGTGGAACTCCTTGACGAACTCGATGCCCTCGGCGACCTTCTTCCAGAACTTGGCGACCCCGTCCGCAGATGTCGTGATCAGGAAGTCGGTGCCGCCGGGTGTCATGGTCACGAAGGAGAGCTGCTCCTTGTGCATGAGCGACTTGGAGTAGCGGGTCGACCTGGGCAGCGCCGACACGTAGAGCTTCTCGTAGGGCAGCACACGGCGCTTCTTCTTGGGGGCGGCCGCGGAAGGGAGCTGCGGGCCCATGTCGTCGTCTGATGAGGAGTCATCTGTTGGTGACGGCGGTTAGTTGCGGAAAGGTCTGGAATCAGGGGGAAAAGGCGGAGAGATGCTGGGTGTGCTTGCCATCGTCCTCGAACTTGGAGCGATCTCGCTTCTGCGATTTCGCATCGTCGTCTGCCATGTCCGCAAGGCTAGGGTCGTTGCTCACTCGGATCGAGAGATAGCTCGGATCTTTGTGCTAGCCAGTTCTGAGGGGTGTGTTTTCCCCAAACAAAGCAATTTGTTGAATTCCTTGTTTGTCGACCAAAAGAGTCTGGAAGATCCAATGATGGGCATGAGGCAGTCACACTATCGATAAGGCCTGTGTGGGCCTGCAGGAACCCAGCCTTGGCAAGGTGCTCCCCTGTCATAAGCTTGGGAACAATGAAACCAACCCCCCCCCCCCCAAATTGATTTAATGTGTAGCTTCTAGGTTGGTGCATATAAAGGTGTGCGCCATGAAGAATATAGGTATGTTAATTAATGTCCAAGGCAAGGTAGTGGACTCAGCAAAAGCTCTTGCAGTCTTTATCTTGCTGGCCAATTGCTCAAAGTATGCACATGGCACGACGAGAAGACCCATGCATCTAAGCTATATCTATGTGTTCCAAGTAAAATGATGGCAACGGTTGGATCCAACAGTATTCTTGTTCCTGAGCATGTGGTTCAGTAGTTGAATCAGGCCTCGGCAGTATCCGCGTGGCCAGCGGAAAGTTTCAAGACTGCGACCCCGTCCACCACGTCACGCTGAGGTAATATAAATGGCTTTCGTCTTCCTTCCTCTGGGGATCCTCTCTCCAGACCAGACAAAGCTAAGTCCTCTGAGTTCCGCTTTGAACAGTCATTTTTCTCTTTTCTTTTTCCTTTCTTCTGCAATTCTTGAACACAGTGTGTTGTGCAAGCCAACGAGCTCCTCTCTTCAGTTTTGCGCCTTGCACCCTGTGTTGTTCGTTACTTGGTATCGACCTTGGACCTACATACACGTACTCTTTCCCTCACGCCTCGCCACATGGCCAACAAGACACATCCTCTACAGAGGCTAGCCTCGCCTTCAAGGTCTTTATCTGCCATAGTACATCTTCTTGGCATAACTTCTTTTTCACTCTCCTTCCGATGGCTCGTCATGTACCCCAGTCCCCAACAGCAAGAGTTCGGCGGTAATCCTCCCCTGTTCCTTTAAATCTCGAATTACGTTTAAGGGCCATTGTTGAAGGCTCAAAATAGTGAATGAGACCAATAACTTATTTATACTTTTCTAGGCAGTTTCCAATTCCTTACGATCATCGGCTTGGCTCTTGCTCTCACAAGCATGGTTTTCGGGCTCCTCGCGGACCTGACTTTGAATCAAAGCCTGTTCATCATCAAAAACGTCATATCCGTCTGCTCAACCCCATTGGAGGTGCTGATAAGTATTTTGTACTGGGGCATCAGCTTCATCAACAAGAGGCTGCTAGTCCCTGAGGAGCTTCAACTGCCCTTCCGTGAGTAGTCCTTGTATTCTTCAAGCGGTGTCATCTCCCAGACGTTTGGGATCTTAGGTCAAGACACTTTGGTCTCGTAAAAATGATCTGACAGTCACAGTGCCGGATTTCGGCTTCCATGCCATGCCGGCTATCATGTTGGCCCTCGACCTGCTGCTCTTCAGCCCGCCCTGGACCATCAAGTTCCAGGGAGCGGTGATGTTAAGCACGGTGCTCGCCTTCTCGTACTGGGCGTGGATCGAGTACTGCTTCTCTCACAATCAGACGTGGGTAACCCCCGCTAAAAGGACGTGACCATGTCAAAATCAGCTGACCTTGAGGTAGATACCCATATCCTATTTTCACGCTTCTCACTACACCTCAGAGAATCGCGCTGTTCGTGGGGTCAGGCGTCACCTGTGCCATAAGCACGATGGGATTGAAATGGCTGTACGGCAAGATCAACGGCATTGAGGAGTTCAAGAAAGAGGCCACCAATCCGGCCAAGCTAGAGTAGATATATGGTGGGGACTTCCTCAAAGGCACTCAGGTAGCGTTAGGTCTGGGCCACATCCACTGTCAACGCCCGGTGGCTGAAAGAACAAGTTATCTCTAGAGAGCTGTACGACACTGCATAGAGTATAGATGTAGAATATGGTAAGGTAGACAGACAACCTACATCTGGGCTGAAAATGCAAGCCCATGTAGCTATAAAGGTGTCAGCCAATTTTGGCCGACATTATACTGCGTCTTATTGGAATGAAATTGAAAGTGATTTACAGATCAAAATCTTCTCTTGTCCGATGACTACGAATTCTTAGAAGGACGGAGCTTTGCGCAAGGGTGCGGCGGCAGGCCAGAACGTACTCTGGGATGGAGCTCAGCTTGTGACTCAGACCCCCTGCAGCGGCCGGGACCGAAGTGCAGCAGCGCACTTCTCAAATGAGCATACGTCAATTGGGCAAGCCTCCCTCCCAAATCTTTTGAACACCATAAAAAGTTCACAGTGTGCCACATTTCTTTTTAGGGCCTTTGTTTAAATCCATTCAACTGTTACTCTTCTACCTCTTCCTACCAGTGGCCTCCCTCCAAGAGGTACTGAACCTGTGTACAATACAAGATTGAATCGACCTTGTCCGAAGTTCTCAACTCTTGCAATGGCTGTCGGTGACGAATGCCCCACTACAGATTTGCAGCGAAATGCTGCCCCTCACGGTCCCCCTCCTGCTGACTCAATCGTGCCTTTTCCGCAGTCCTTCTACATCGAGAACAAAAATGTTGGCAACAAGGCTGACAGTGAGGATTGGAGAAGTACATCAATCTTTCTTTATATAATCCACCACCGAAGTTGCTCTGGCACTCTGGCTAACGCTGCTACACTTTCCAGTTCGCGGCTACAACCCGCTCACCCCACCTGACCTGCTTCAACACGAGATCCCCCAGACCAAAGAGTCCAAGCGCACTGTCACCGAGAGCCGCAATGAGGTCGCTTCTGTGGTCCAAGGCACAGACGAGAAGCAGCGGCTGCTGGTCATCATAGGGCCATGCTCGATACACGACCCCAAGGCTGCGCTCGAGTACTGCGACCTGCTGCTGAAGGAGAAGGAGAAACACAAGGACGAGCTGCTGATCGTGATGCGCTCCTACCTCGAGAAGCCCCGCACAACCGTCGGCTGGAAGGGTCTCATCAACGACCCGGACATCGACAACAGCTTCAGCATCAACAAGGGCCTGCGCCTGTCGCGGCAGCTGTTTGTTGACCTGACGTCCAAGGGCATGCCCATCGCTAGCGAGATGCTGGACACCATCTCCCCCCAGTTCCTGGCTGATGTGCTGTCCTGCGGTGCTGTCGGGGCCAGGACGACGGAGAGTCAGCTGCACCGAGAGCTGGCGAGTGGTCTGTCTTTCCCAGTCGGCTTCAAGAACGGCACGGACGGGTCCTTGGGTGTTGCCATTGATGCGATAGGAGCCGTCAGGCACCCCCACCACTTCCTGTCTGTCACCAAGCCTGGTGTTGTGGCCATTGTCGGTACTGTTGGCAATGAGGATTGCTTCGTCATCTTGAGAGGTGGCACCAAGGGTACCAACTACGACGCCAAGAGCATCGCCGAGGCGAAGGAGGCGCTGCAGAAGGCGGGCGTGCGCGACAGGCTGATGGTGGACTGCAGTCACGGCAACTCGCTGAAGAACCACAAGAACCAACCCAAGGTGGCTGCCGCGCTAGCAGAGCAGATTGAGAAGGGCGAAGCTAGCATCATGGGTGTCATGATCGAGAGCAACATCAATGAGGGTAAGTTAACTGAAATAGCTGATGTTCTTGGCCGAGTATATGCTGATTGATTGCGCGTGCAGGCAGCCAGAAGGTGCCCAAGGAGGGTAAGGAGGGTCTGAAGTACGGTGTGAGCATCACTGACGCTTGCATTGGCTGGGAAGACACCGTGTCTGTTCTTGACGTACTCGCCCAGGCCGTGAAGAAGAGGAGAGAGGTGCTATCCCAGAAGGGATCGAAGGAGGCTGCTGCGTAGAACGCACGTCTTCCACTCCGCTCTCGGCCGGATTGATCCAAGAAGGACCACGAGGGATGGAGAGCTCCTGGAAATCACACATTATATCATTGCTTCGTGGAGTTGCGGATTTCAAAAACAAAAACTCAAAATGGGTCGCTGAAGAGGGTTGATTGATAAGAATACCAAAAATACCATGCTCATAGCTTTATGCTTAACGCTACTATATTGATCAAATATGATGAAGGTACTGCTATTGACTTTTACACCATGCCTCAGACACCTGTAGAACAGGTGCAGTGATGGTGACTGTTGGATCTTTTGGTTTATCTCAGACCCCGAAATTCTGCTAAAATTCCCTAAAAATCTGGTTGGTGGAGCAGACCCCGGTCTGAGGCAGTAGAGAAACATTTCCCTTCGCGCGCCTTAGTCATAGTGCTAAATTAGAGATAGCGGGGCTCTGATTGGTCCAAACAGCAACTCGGAACTGGCCGGGATTCGAACAACTTTGAAGGAAGCTTGCTGCTGGAACCTCAGCAACGTTACCGTCTCCAGCAACTTTGACGTCCAACGGCCAGTCATTGGGAGCCGTCACCACCTCAATCACCACCTCGCGACATCTACCGAAGCTGAGCAGCAGCTTGCCCAAGATGTTTGCCCGGTCTAGCCTGCGCTCGATGCGCGCCGCCGCCGGGGCAAGAAATGGCGCCATCAACTTCACCAAGGTACGAGGACGATCCGTCACAATCCAGCCATCTCCCCACGACGGCGAGAGGCCTCAATGCACCGAGATCCATACCGCTCGGTCGATGTCGACACCATAAAGTCACGTTCGAGCCATTGCTTGTCGGTTTTGATTGGCGGCTAACGGAGGTCTCTGTATGCAGCGCGCCGCGTCCACATCTACCAACGCAAATGCCGCTCAGGGCCGCGGGCTCAACATCGCCGCTGCAGCCTCGACTGCTGCTGCCGTCAGCTCCATCGCCTGGTACTACCACCTCTACGGATCTGAGGCCCATGCGATGACACCTGCAGAGGAAGGGTAAGTCCATGAAAAGACCGTGGCTGGAATGCAGCACCTGGAGCCAGCTGAGCCATATAAGAGCTCCGGGGGCGGACAGAGGTCTCTTGATGAGATCGATATTTGCAGGAAGCTAACAAGACACACAGCTTGCACGCTACCAAGTACCCCTGGGTGCATGAGCAGTGGTTCAAGACCTTTGACCACCAGGCGTACGTTCATCCCGGCCTCCCTTTCTCGGAGGCCCCGCGCACTAACACATCTGGACAGGCTCCGCCGCGGTTTCCAAGTCTACCAAGAAGTCTGCTCGTCCTGCCACTCCCTCAGCAGAATTCCCTACCGAGCGATGGTTGGCACCATTTTGACCGTCGACGAGGCCAAGGCGATGGCTGAGGAGAACGAGTTCGACAGCGAGCCCAACGATGAGGGCGAGATCGAGAAGCGACCGGGCAAGCTGTCCGACTACCTCCCCGCCCCCTACAAGAACGACGAGGCGGCTCGATTCGCCAACAATGGTGCCCTGCCCCCAGATCTGTCTCTGATCGTGAAGGCTCGCCACGGCGGCTGCAACTACATCTTCTCCCTCCTAACGGGTTACCCCGAGGAGCCTCCAGCGGGCGCTACAGTCGGTGCTGGCCTGAACTTCAACCCCTACTTCCCTGGAACCGGTATCGCCATGGCTCGTGTCCTCTACGACGGTCTGGTCGAGTATGAAGACGGTACCCCTGCGACGACTTCGCAGATGGCCAAGGATGTGGTTGAGTTCCTGAACTGGGCTGCTGAGCCCGAGATGGACCAGCGGAAGAAGTACGGTATGCAGGTGCTGATGGTGACATCTGTCCTGATGGCCCTGAGCATCTGGGTCAAGAAGTACAAATGGGCCTGGCTCAAGACCCGGAAGATCGTCTACGACCCACCAAGCAGCACTCACACACGGCACTAAACGTCAAGCAAAGGAATGGCAGGTGGGGGATCTGGTCGTGATTTTTGTAGGAAAAACTAAACTCGAGAGCGCCGAGTGTATGATGATGATCGAATTTAGACTCCCCCCCCCCTTCCCCAGCCTTTCTACATCACTCGCATCGACGAATAGAGAAAAAATTGGGATGGAGATGGGGAATGGAGTAATCTGAGAGGGGTCGGTAGAGTGTACATCAAACGTTCAGGTCTCAATGCAACATTTTTTTTCTTCTTCCTTTTGCGTCACTGATGACCAGCCACCATGGCTTTGCGTTGTACAATGACCACACTGCATGGTGTGAGCCCAGTAAATTTTGTTGGTTGTGGTGTTACTGTCATGCATCATGGACAGGGTTGCATATGCATGCAGGCTGGGGAGGGAGAAAAAAAAATATGCAAGAAAACTGTGCATGCACAACCAGCTGTCCACGTACCACTGAGAGAGGGATCGGTGGACGATCTTGGTGCGGTGGTGCTGGTTCATACGTGGACGGCTTCTGTTGCTAGAATCATCTGTCATCCATTCCAGTAAAGTGCAGCTCATTTTTTTTCCCTCTTTTTTTTTGTTGAGCACCAGTGTTCCATGCTGACGCTTTTCATTAGCCGAAGTGACAGCGGCATTTTGACTGGCAGGCGCCGGCCGCAGAACGCGCCTACTTTTCGACCGCTCGCTCCAAGTACGTACCAAAAGTGCCAAGGGGCCCGTGCGACAGCGACTACTACACATGCCTAAAATGCCACACATGCCCACGTCCACATTCAAGCCGACACCTCAACACCGCACCGTCATTCTAGCCCCCGTTGCAGCACCGCAAACTTATTCCAAAAACATCTGTCCATGATAGTATTACATTCATCTCTCATTTGATTTTGCTTTGAGCTATGGGCCATTGATGCGGCGGCTTGAGGCGACATCGGCGCTGTGGATATGGAAAACGCAGACACGTTGGACGCGCCGAAGTCAACAGGCGATGATAAGTCACCAACATGGGCCGACACCCCCATCAGTCCCCCAGATGCCCAGGCACAAGGGCTTCCAGACGAACCCCCCATCGAAGATGAGGCAGCAAAGGACAGCCTTGCATCCCTTTTGGCAACCGGCACTGCTCCCAAGGAAGGGGTCAAGTGGCTTTATGACCTTTGTCTCACCAAACTCTTGGATGACCAAAAGGAGCACCACAACAAGGACGCTGCTATGACTGCCCTCGCTCAAGCAATCCACCAGGTGATACCAGCTGCACCCCTCTCCCCAGAGAGGCAGAATGGCGAGCCTCAGGACCTATTTGATCCCACTGGTGGAGATGAGATTGTGAGGAACCTCCTCAACATACTCAAGGCAGCTGGGGTTGAACGTGGCGAGCTCAAATCGGCCCACGAAATTAGCAGCTTGGCTGGCAATGAACATTTTGAGAAGATTTGGGCACGCATCTCGGAACTTGTGAGAGGGAAGCCACAACCACAGCCACAGCCACCACCACACCAGCAGCAGCAGCAGCATCAGCAGCATCTTGGGGCCAAGGACAACACCAACGGCAGTATGAACGACAACACAGTATGGCCCAACCCCCTTCGCGTCGATGGCCCTCCGCGAGGGCAGCAGGCCCAGGCCCTTCAGCAGAACTCACAAATCATCCCAAATGCGCCTCACTTTCATACCCTCCTGCCGGCTCAGGCCCAGAACTTCCAACATGGTCCATCCTTCACGCCTGCTGCAGGTCCTGATCACAACAGCCACGCTCACCTGCATTATGAGATTGCTCCTCAGTTCGGCCAGCAGGGAGACGGCCATTACATCATGCCCACTGCCCTGGCTCAGCCGGCACTCACGGCAGCGAATGTGAACTTGAGCACGATGGCTCCAGGACAGGACAGGGCAACCTTTGAGCAACAGAATAGCCTCCCCTCGCCCATCACACAGGCGTCATCCAACCAGTCCGAGGCACCATCCCCGCCGAATACCAATAACACCGGTGGAGGAGTCGAGGTGATCTGCCCTCTGCACGACCCTGATGGAAGGCCCTGCGGAAAGCGGTGCAGTGGAGCTAAGCCCTACCGTTCAATACAGGAGCACATTCGACGTGCGCACCCTGATCGGTACATCGCGGGACTGCCGGCCAACGAGGAAAGTTTTCAGGCCATGGTCAACACCGAGGGTGTCATCTGTCCCATTCCTCGCCCTGATGGTTCTGCGTGCGGCACACGCTGTACAGGTTCGAAGCCTTATCGGACCGTTCAGGACCATATTCGCGATACTCACCCTGAGCACTTTGTACCTGCTCTCCCTGCCAACGAGGCAAGCTTCCGGATCAGTAAGTGTACCCTACCGTATAACCTTTTTGGTTTGGTGGTCGTGATATCTATGCCCTCGGCCCATAGCCAAAGAAAAGTAGCTATCCTACTGACACATCTGAAGTGGTCGAGAAGCCGGAGACTATTACCTGTCCGCTGCCAATGCCAGATGGGTCTGCCTGTACCAAGCGCTGCTTCGGCGATAAGCGATACCGCTCGATACAGGAGCACATTCGACGAGCTCATCCCGAGCGTTACATCTCCGGCCTTTCCGCCAACGCAGAGAGCTTCCTGCGCATGACAAGTGGGTGCCCAATGGCGCCATCATCGAGCCAGCAGAGCTCGGCCCCGAGTGCCAAACCGGCTGTAGCCGACCTGTCCCGACAAGCCTCGAGCCACAGTTCTCACTCCCAGAGCAAGAACGACGTGTGCCCCGCACCGCCAGCTGCGACAGATGCGATAGCTGAGCTGCAAGAGCATGCTCCTGTGGCTGTAGCTCAGCCCGACATGAGCCCTTCCTTCGATGGCCCAGTCTGGCCGTCGCCAGCGCAGCAGACCACAGGAACCGTGGCTCCGGAGATGCTGACGGTAGATGATTTTCAACAGGCAGCCCAACCCTACTTCTCTTGGCAATTCGCTGCACAGCCGCTGCAACAGGCGCCAGCCTTCCAACAAGCACACTTTCCAAATCCTCACTACAGCGCCATGTCCCTGACGGCGGCATCTATCCAGGACTCTGATCCAACGCTGACCCGTGATCTCTTCAAACCGCAAGCCATCCTTGGGGAAATACACACTGATTACGGTAATACCTACCTCGCCGGTCTCCAGCAGCAGCAAGCCGGACTCGAGTCGTTCCAGCATGCCCCCGCACAAGTCGGACACCAACTAACGGATCACCAGGCAGCGAACCTGGAGCTAAGCGGCTGGCCATTTGTCAGCCAACAGGCGCCGACTCAAGGGCTAAGCGGCGAGCTATGTCAGATGCTTGAGCCGTCTTCTCAGAAGCGCAAGAGGGAAGATTCTGAAAGCGGTCTTCCAGGGGGCCGTCAGCAGAAGCCTCGCAAGAAGTTCAGCCAGCCAAGCATGGATGCCTCGACTGCCAACCACGCCAACCACACCAACCACGCCAATCACGCCAATCACGCCAACTCAGCTCCTCAGGCCACTGGCTCCTGTATCTCACCCCCAGCTACCGTTACCCCTTCTCTCAAAACTCCAACGAAGCCAAAACCTACTCCGTACAAACATGTTTCCCCTTACTTTTCCGGGCCCTCCTCGCATAAACAGAATGACAATGCCGACAAGACCGCAGCAGCACCGACCCCAAGCCCAAAGACAAAGCGCCCGCCACGCAACACAGTCTCAGCACTCCCAATGCCGCCATTGACAGCCGATCAATTTGGTCTCGTCCAAGAGAGACTCGCTAAGGACCCATTCCGCCTCCTGATTGCGATTCAATTCCTAGTCCGCACGCCTGGCAAGACGTCCATTCCTGTCTTTGGGGATGTGATGAAACGCTGGCCAACACCACAGGACCTGGCTGCGGCGAACCCAGACGATATCAAGGGCATGATTCGCAAACTCGGCCTGTGTAACCAACGTTGCGAGGCGATTCAGAAGTATGCGAGGATGTGGTGCGAGCAGCCGCCAGATAAGGACGCCCGCTACGGCGTCAAGGACTATCCACGCAAGGGCGACGGCAAAGATGTCAGAGCACGCGAGGTCTTTGGGGCGGAGCAAGAACTCGGACAAGATACCCAGATCACCCAAGGTCCAAATCAGGATGGCAGCGAGCCCACCGTTACTACCAAGGCTAGAGGCCATGGCACGGCCTGGGAGATTGGCCACCTCACGTTCGGGCGGTATGCAATCGACAGCTGGCGCATTTTCTGCCGAGATGTGCTTCTCGGCCGTGCCGAGGACTGGAAGGGCGCGGGCCGCGGACCGGCCTTCCAGCCAGAGTGGATGAGGGTTCTTCCCGAAGACAAGGAGTTGCGCGCATACCTACGCTGGATGTGGATGAAGGAAGGCTGGTGGTGGGACCCCCACACGGGCGACAGGATACTTTTGGACAACACCATGGAGCAGGCTGTCAACGAGGGGCGTGTTGCCTGGGATGGCGAGGGAGAACTGCAGATCGTCGACACACCGGTTCGGAACGGTGTGGTCAATAGCCATGCTGGAGGGTCTGTTCATCAGGCGGGTGCTGCGAACGGTTCCCAGTAGGGACAACTACAGATCATGGGTGGCTCGGTACAGGTGAACGATGGTCGGTCCTAATGGGCCAAGGGAGATCGGATCTGATGTGTTTAATGAAGGAGGTGCTTGGTTTTGGGATGGATGGATCCTGACGGATGGGCGGTGGTGACAAAATCGGTGATGTCTTTCCTGATGATGACCCTTTTTCTACTTCTTTCTCTTTTCCCACGATCTATGGATGGATTTCCTAAGCCTTTTCCGTTGGGTCTATGAGGTGTTTTCGCGTTGTTTTTCACCAGCTTCTGGTAGTTAGGAGTCCAGAGCAGACAAAACCAAAAGGCAAGGGAAGAAAAAAAGTCGGTTGGTTGGGCCAGAGCCTTCGGTTGTGGCTCTGGAGGGGAGTTTCGCAATAATACACTGCAAACACAGTCCGCACGCACTTCATGACCCGACTCTGCTGAAGTGCTTTTACGGTGTTGAGTTAGCTGCTGTTCACATCACGGTGGCCCATCAAGTGCCATCACATGTTGGCGTTGGCATCACGAAGTCGGTCTAACATGTAGTCAACGTCGGACTAAGCGCGGCGCTTGACGATCCCTGGAATTCATGCCGTGGAGCGGGAATGCTAGCCAAGAAGGATGGGATGCCGACCCCAGCTTGCCTCAGCTACTTACGTTAAGTCGCGCCATAGGATCGTTACTATTTCCGGTGCTTGTGATCAAGAGATTTGACACGGGTGATGGTCGGGATCAACCCTCGCGCTCTCTCTCTTGTTGTTATGCAATAGGACAGACCATCCAATCCGAATTTACAGTACATCCACACCCCCGTGAACGAAAACGATTAGTCTCCCTTTTGAACACCAACCTGCGAAGGCCAACGTTAGATTTTCACATGAAAGAATCTCACCTAGTGCTATCGTCTATAAGTCTACCACTATGGTAAACGTCATGATGAATAAGAAGATAGAAAGGAATTGTGGGTCTATGATGGCTTCGAAAGATGACGTCGTGATGTGCATATGTGAGGTCGCGCATGGCGTCATGGACGAGGCTACACAGGGCTGTAGGGAGCTTTCGCTCCGGTCTATGGTAAATTTACTTTCCAACCTGTGAGCTGCAGAGGGAGGGAGTTGAAGGGTTTATACACAACAACAACAACAACAACTATTCAGACTTTGAAGCTGTGTCAACCTCATCACCAGCCCATCTAGTAATTGTCCCTGCTCAACAAGAAGACCTACAGCAAGCCAGTCAGTCAAGATGACGGACCAATTCAAGTCGGGTGAGTCGGAAGAGCAGCACCGTCTTAGCCACGGAACATGAGTACAGAATAAAAGGGAAGGGGGAAAAAACAATAATATGTTCGGACTGATCATGTTATACAGGCCACAGCATCCCTGTGACCAAGCAGGACTTTCCAGGAAAAGAGCATGATATGCCACAGCCCGACCCCAAGAGGACCTTCCTTCCCGGGGCCAAGGAGGGGGAGCAGGTCCCCTACCTCGCAGCTGGTAAGCTCAAGGACAAGAAGGCCGTGATCACAGGAGGCGACTCGGGCATCGGGAGAGCTACCGCGATCCTGTTCGCGGAGGAGGGGGCCGACTCCCTGATTGCGTATCTGCCCGACGAGGAGAAGGATGCGCAGGAGACCAAGAAGCAGGTCGAAAGCCGCGGCCGCAAGTGCCATCTCTTCTCGACGGATCTTTCCAAACAGGAGAATTGCAAGAAGCTGGCCGAGGAGGCATCCAGCGTCTTTGGGGGCCACATTGATATCCTGTTCAACAATGCGGCTTACCAGATGATGGTGGAGGATATCAAGGATTTGTCCGAGTAAGAGAGAGCCTCTCTTCGCGCCCCCGCGCCCCCCCGCCCTGCTAGATGCATGATGAACGTGGGACTGACCAGTATTTTCTGTACTTCCTACAGGGAACAATGGGTGCATACCTTCAACATCAACATCCACAGCTTCTTCTACCTGTCGAAATACCTCCTCCCTCAAATGTCCCATGGCGCCTCCATCATCAACAACGCCTCGATCAACGCATACATTGGCCGACCAGACCTGTTGGACTATACATCAACCAAGGGTGCCATCATCTCTTTCACCCGAGGCTTGTCGAACCAGTACATTGGGCGGGGCATCCGAGTCAACGCTGTTGCTCCTGGACCCGTCTGGACGCCGCTCATCCCGTCGACCATGAATGACAAGGCGCAGAAGGAGTTCACGAGCCCCATGGGGAGGCCAGCGCAGCCGAGCGAGATTGCGACGTGTGTGGTGTTTTTGGCGAGTGCGGACAGCAGCTGCGTGAGTGGCCAGACCATTCACTGCAATGGTGGTGTCGTTGTGAATGGTTGATGATGATGATTGATGATGAGAAGAGGCGGGGGGGGGCATCCTTTAAAAAATTATTGGGCAAGGCGAAACAGCACATGACCTAGCGAGGAAATCGGGCGTTCACGTCATTAATTGAGTCTGTTATTATCAAACGCACCTGTAAATACTTTAATCCTTGTTCGTGTATACATGGAAAGAAGCCCCCAACACTGGGGATTGGATGGTGTCAAATAGAGTTGCCTGCTTTTAAGGTTTGGAATCATTTACCCCCCCACAGGGCTGACATCTTGACTGGGGCTGCGGTTGGGGCTGTAGTACGGCTGCTGTGGTGCCGCTGGCCCCCGGTGGGGCTTCCCTACAGGGCACAGGCGCACAAAGGTTACAGGGCATACAGTACATAGCACGACGTTTCCGGGACACAGGGCACGGGTACCCAGGGCCACTTGTTGCCAGCGTGAAACTACTGGGACCCACCCTCAACGTTCTGGCTTGGACGCGGCTGCAAACCTGCAGTGACCCCCAATCCAACCCACACCAAACCGGGGGTGTTCCTTCTGCGCTTCTCACCGACGTCTCACGACACTACCAATTTCATCCGTGCACTTTGTACTTTGGGCGAATGACCAATATTCTTATTCGAGGCGACGACTGTTGAAGCTTTCAGGGCGACACATGTACCATCCCGGGCCGTATCGTTGCTACTTCCTCATTTCCCCCCCTATTCTTTTAAAGAAATCAATTCCCCTCTCACGTTTCTCTCTCCCCCTCTCCCTCTCTCTCTCTCTCTCTCTCGCGCGCGCTGTCCCTCTCTTTCTTGCCTGCCTGACATCCTTTGCCACTCGCACACACGCGTAGTAAGCGCTGCCTAGAATTTTCCAAATCCCTCCAAAACCTCAAAAAGGTATCAACAAGTCGGGTAAGGAAGGGGCCTGTGGACGCCAGATGACGGATCATGATGATCTGAAGGCGGCAGTCGTCGGACTGGAAGTTGTACTCGTCGCTATCCTAACTGTCCCGGCTGTCGCGCACCTCGTCGCCAGAACGAGACTCCTGAAAGCCAGTGGCTATGGGACAGTGACGGGTTTCTACGAGGATAAAGATGGGGAGGCTACCGAAGAATCGACCCTGGAGTATTCGGACCTGCCCTCCCGGGCCGCCGCATGGCTGAGCTCCACCCTCGGCTTGGCCGCCGCAATCGTGGCCGCCGTGTTGGTGCAGAAGGCAGACTCGTCAGGGGAGGTCGGATCGGCTCTTGCTGCTTTCTTGGGCACATGGGCAGATGTCACTGCTTGGGTGGGTTGTGATGGGCCATGAACTCTCGGTTTCTTGTGTGGTTTAGCTGACTGGGGTCCAGGCACTCATCTTCTTCCAATGCGTCTTCTTGCCTCCAAGAGGTGATTACCAGTCCAAGTACCGGCTCGCAAACTGCGCAGTTGTGTGCTCAGTGCTGGCGCTGGCATCACTCATCTACCGGAGCAGGCTCGATGACGTTCTGGATGCCTCGCAGGATTCTCATCAGTTGGCTGAGGGCTTGTGCTGGCTCCTCCAGGCCATCGCCGCCCTCGTGGCTTTCTTCGCCCTGGGCTCTATTCCCCGGAGGCCGGATGTCTACTTCAAAGGAACGGTGGTAGATCAACAGTACACTGTATCGCTGCTCTCCAAGATCTCCTTCTCATGGAACAGCCTCGTCTTCGACATCTCGAGGCGGCGACAGCTGGAGATGGAAGACCTGCCCCAGCTCGACTACCTGAACCGTTCCTCGAATCTCCACCGCATGTTCAATGAGAAGAAGACCGAGGGGCGCCTGTGGTGGAAGCTCTTCAAGTTCCACTGGTTCGAACTAGCACAGCAGTGGGGGCTGGTGCTGATCGAGGCCGTACTGGCCTTGTTTCCGCAGTACGTGATGTATAATCTCCTCCAGCGCCTCGAACAGCCGAGGACGCCGGAGGCTGGGGTCTCGACCAACCTGGCGTGGGTTCTCGCGCTCAGCTTGAGTCTGGCTCTGGACAGCATTGTCGGCAGCGTGATGAGCTGGTGGACCAACAGCCACCTCGTCATACCTATGAGTTCGGTGCTGCAGACGCTAGTATTCAGCAAGGCGTTGAAGGAGCACGAGACGGCGATGCCTCCTCCCCAGGCGCAGGACGAGAAGAGCGACGACAGCGACGGTTCCAAGAAGGATGGGGATGCCAAGAGCAAGAACAAGAAAGATGCAGATGGGAAGCCCAAGAGCCCAGACAAGAAAGATGAAGTTCGCCAGTCTGTCATCAACCATATGAAGCTGGATTCAGGACGGGTGACAATGTTTTGTTCCTTTAATGTTGGTAGTCCTCTACTCCTCATGCCGTACCCCTTGTGTCACCAGTTCCAAGGCTATTCCTGACCTGAAGCGCTCGGCGCTCCACGATATGGTTCTAACACTAAGCAGTATTACCTCCCCTTGGCTTTGGTCAAGCTTGTGCTGGCAGGTGGATTCTTGATGACCCTCCTGGGTTGGAAAGCCGTCGTCGCGGGCCTTGCTTCGGCGGCGTTGGTCATTCCCCTGAACACCTGGATTTCCAAGAAATATGCAAAAATCCAATTGTGAGCGTCTCAATGCTTGGCTCTGAGGATATGACCTCCCTCACTCACACCCCCCCCCCCGGCCCCCCTTGAGGCACTCTCTGTACTTCCAGATGACAAGCTGACTAATGCCATATGGAACAGTGGCCTCATGAAGTATCGCGATGGCAAGGTTCATCTCCTTACTGAAGCCCTTCAGGGCATGCGACAGATCAAGTACTCGGCCCTCGAACAGCATTGGGAGGACAAGATTATGCAGAGCCGAAGCGACGAGCTGGGACAGTACTGGAAAGCATCCCTATTCATGTGTGCTGTCATCCTCGTCATGAACATGGGGCCTCTGCTCCTTGCCTGTGTCGCACAGTCTGTGTACGCTTGGGAACAGGGTGGAAATATCAAGGCCTCGGTCATCTTTGCCTCCCTCGGCCTCTTCGACCAGCTTGACGAGGCGACCGCCCTCTTGCCCCTGCTTCAGGTATACATGATGGAAGCCTGGACAAGCTGTGTGCGACTGGAGAAATACCTGAGACAGTCTGACAAGGAGCCCGTAACCATCTCAGGAGACGCGATTGTTCTGGAGAAGGCGACTGTTGCCTGGCCCAAAAAAGAGGATGCGGATGATGAAGGACCTGTTGAGCCGACCGAGACACGGTCCATGTTGCACAACATCTCGCTTCAGTTCCCGGAGGGCAAACTGTCTGTGGTATCTGGCAAGACCGGCTCTGGCAAGTCATTGCTTCTGGCGGCCATTCTCGGAGAGGTGAAACTCATCTCTGGGACCGTCAAAGTTCCCACCCCGCCGCTGGAAGAAGAGCTCGACGACGTGAAACCCATACTCGAATCTGAGTGGCTCATGCCTTCGCTCACGGCCTTCGTGTCTCAGACGCCCTGGATCGAGACGGGAACGGTACAAGACAACATCACATTTGGCCTGCCCTTTGTCGAACCACGCTATCAAAAAGTTCTGGCAGCATGTTCTCTGGAGAAGGATATCGAGCTTCTCGTCGACGGAGACAAGACTGAGGTCGGACCAAAGGGCGTGACTCTGAGCGGTGGTCAGCGCTGGCGGGTGGCGCTCGCAAGAGCGCTATACTCTCGCGCAGGCATTCTCATCCTGGACGACGTTCTTTCTGCTGTCGATGCTCATGTTGGTCGTATCATGGTTGACCAGGCCTTGACGGGAGAATTGTCAGATGGCCGAACCAGAATCCTGGCTACGCATCACGCGGAACTGTGTCTGCCGAAAGCGAGCTACCTCGTCCGCCTCAATGAAGGCAGGCTGGAAAGCGCCGAGACTCTCAATCCTTCTTCGCACTTGGCTGTGTTCTCACCCAGCGGGTCCAAGGGCTCCTCGATTCATGACGGAAGTGAGGCGCAGACGATGGCAGACTCACAGGAAAACCAGATCCCCTCCGACCACACCACCATCGTTCCGACCGAGACTATTGCCGATCAGAAGAGGTCCAAATCCAAAGAGGACGAGGAGAAGCGCGAAACGGGTCGCGTCAAGTGGAAGGTGTACAAGACGTATCTCAAGGCTAGCAAAGCCCCAGTGCTCTGGACGCTCGTGTTCCTCCTCATCATCGCTGGTGGGCTTGCGAGTATCGGTCGAGTCTGGAGTTTCAAGGCGCTTACCGAGAACCTATCGAGCGAGGAGGACAACAACCTGTCCACATTCTCGCACTATGGGCATCAGTCAATCCTCATTCAGGCTCCTCATGGGGGTTTACATTACTCGGAACTGATGCCTCACAAGACGTCATTCCATGCAGTCGTTGTTCAAGGCCACTCAGTTGCATTCTGGATCGGAATGTCGGTCCTATTTTATGTCCTGATGGTCCTCGCCATGGTAAGTAGCCCTGCATTCCCTCTTTTCGAACGTTATCCTTGTTTCCGCCCCCAGACTCCTGAGGAGAGCACGACAGAAGGAGTGTGTGATCGAAGATTTTTTTTAGGTGTAGATTATTTTGCTTCATATCATATCTGGTTCGTGAGAAATACTGACATTTATATCAGGTTGTGCGATCGCTTACCATGACGGCAATCGGCCTGCGTACATCGCAGATCCTCTTCGAGAGGATGACCCACGCCATCCTGAGGGCACCGCTTAGCTGGGTCGACACCAACCCCTCGGGTCGGATTTTGAATCGCTTCACTACCGATATGTTCATGGTTGACAGACGTCTTCCCGGTGAACTTGGCAACTTCATATACAGCATCTTCTCGCTCATTTTCACCATCGCGGCTACCCTGTCTGTCTCTGCCTACGTGATCCTGGCCGGAACTGTCCTCCTGGTCATGTATGCACGGGTGGCCAGCATTTACATCCATGTCGCACGAGAGGTGAAGAGGATCAACTCGGTCTCGAACTCCCCGATATATGACCAGTTCAGCTCCGTGCTATCGGGTCTCTCGACGGTCCGGGCCTTTCAGCGCACCAACTTCTACATGAATCGGATGTGAGTGTTTGTCCTCGCTAACAGCCCTCCATCATGATGCTGACTGGCTCGATACAGGTTCAACCTCATTGATAACTCCAACAAGGCCAGCTGGGCCCAGAACTTGTCTGGCAGATGGATGAGTTTCAGGCTCTCGATGATAGGCACCGTCTTTGTAACCATCGTCGCGCTCGTAGCTGTGAGCGGGCACGTCGATGCCGCGGTGGCAGGGTTCAGTCTTACTTTCGCACTGAGGTATTCTTGGCGGCTGTCGGGACTCCTACAAAGCATGACATCCATCGAACTCAGCTTCAACGCAACAGAGCGTGTCGTCGAGTACTCGGAGATCGAGACAGAGCCGGAGGACGGGAAGGATGCCCCAGCAGCGTGGCCGGCGGAGGGTAAGATTGAGGTTGAGGATTTGTCTGTCGCCTACAAGGAAAAATTGCCGCCCGTCTTGAAGGATCTCAACTTCACTGTGAAACCCGGTGAACGGATTGGTATCATCGGCCGCACAGGCGCGGGCAAGAGCACACTCGCGTCGGTCTTCTTCCGCCTTCTCAAGCCACGGCAAGGCTCCGTCCGGATCGATAACATCGACATAGCCGAGCTGAAGCTGACTCACCTGCGAAGCCGGCTCGCCATTATTCCGCAGGACCCCTTCCTCTTCTCGGGGTCACTGCGGTCGAATTTGGATATGGAGGGTAACAGAGATGACTACGAGATACAGACAACGCTCCAGCGGGTACACCTCGCCAGGCCGCAACCAGCAACTGCTGAGAGGACCAGCACCCACGCTGCTGTAGCCTCACACGAAGAAACCCTCGTCTCCACCACAGAGACTATCGGCGTTCCCACAAATGCCGGAGTCGCAGCCCCGGCTCCAGACGTCGAGAGCCTCGACATCGCCCCGTCCGCAGCCATCACGACAGCCACTGTCGCCGATGGTCAGCCCGCGACCTCCTCCACCACCACCAACGACAGCACCGACATCTTCAACAACCTCTCCATGGAGATCTCGACGGGCGGCGGTAACCTCTCGCAGGGCCAGCGGCAGCTCGTGTGCCTCGCGCGGGCGCTGCTCACCAGGCCCAAGATCGTGATCATGGACGAGGCCACGTCTGCGGTCGACAGGGCTACGGACGCGGCGATCCAGTCCAGCCTGCGGGACTCGTTCGCTGCGGCGGGGTGCACAGTGCTGGTGATCGCACACCGCCTGAGCACCGTCGCGGACTTTGACAAGATCCTCGTGCTAGACAAGGGACGGATGGCAGAGATGGGGACGCCGAGGGAGTTGCTCGAGAGAGGCATGGCAAGGGATGAGAAACGTGTCTTGGATAGGGGAGAGAATGGGGCTAGCAATGGGGATGGAAATGGGATTGGAAACGGGAAAAAGGTTTCTGCTGATGCTGAAGAAGAAGAGGAGGAGTTTGATGGCACTGGGGCTTTCTGGGATCTGGTGCAGAGCAGTGCTGAGAAGGACAAATTGGTTGAGATGGTGCTTGGGGGTGGAGAGGCTGCGTAATTAGAGAGTAGATGGATGGGATTATAGAACGATAGAGTTGTAACAATCAAGGGAGATGATAGATGATAGGAAAATGAGACGATATACCAGGAAAAACATTGTCATACAGAACACCAAGGCCTTCCTAATAATAAGGGACGGCAACCAATTGGTAATAAAAGGGATACAAAGGCGACATGGGGATGGTTTTGAGATGTTCCTCCCCAGAGACAAGATATAAAACCCATACAGTAAAAATTATTTGCTTAATTAAGCAAAAGCGACAAGGAGGTTTGATAAATAAAATAAAATGAAATAAAAAAGCTGAAGAGAGGAGTTTGTGATTTGTTCTGTTATCCATCACTAATACAAATACACTTTTCGTCATTCCAACCAAGACACTGCAGCTTAGCAGAGCATGTCCCATGCCCCTGGCCTGGCATCAGTTCCCACAACATCCTCCTTTCCCTTGACCACAAAACACAACTTTCCTGAACCACCACCATTGGCAAGCCCCCCCATCCACCCTCCAAACAACAGCAGCAACAGCACAAGTGGGAAAAGAAAGGCGGGGGGGGGGAAAGAGGGGGGGGGGCCGGGGCAGGGCCAAACGGACCACGCCTCCTCAGAGGAGCCTACCGTTCTCCACGAGGTCCTCGCGTGTCATATCGCGCGCCGCGGCCCTGAGCTGGCCCTCGACGCGCGCGCCCATGACATCCTGGTAGAAGCGGTACGCACGGCCGTCCTCAGGCTCGGTGCCGCTCCTGCACGCGTACCGCAGTCGGGCCCAGGCGATGGCGAACCGCTCGCCAAACGGGGTGATGCGGGCGCTCTCGGGCACGTCCTCGGGCGAGCCGTAGCGGGCGACGACCCAGGTGACCAGGTCGCGCCAGGGGCTGCGGAGGGTCTGGGCCAGGTCGGTGAGCTGGCCGCTGGCGTCACGCTGGTTTGCATTGGTGGGATAGACGTGCATGCCGTGGAAGAAGCGGTTGTAGGGAGGGGGTCCGGCGTCTGTTGGAAGTGGCTGGTTCTGGTCTTGCTGTTGCTTCTTGGTCGTCGTCGACGTCTTCTTCTTCTGCTGCTGCTGCTTCTGGTTGTTACCGATGTTGTGTTGCTGCTGTCCGTTGTTCTCCTTGAGCGTAGAGCCGGAAGACAGGCTGATGGGGCTGAGAGAGGAAGAAGTGACGGAACTGGGAGCAGCTACAGCAGTAGAGGAGAGGGGAGAAGCAGCGCCAGCACTGGTCACTGCGTTGCGTCGCTTTCTAAGGGGGAGGTTCATGTCATACGTGTTCGGGAGACCACTGGAATCGCTGTCCGCCATGCGCTTGACTCCGCGGCTTGGGCCAGGAGCGCCGTTGACCGGATCGTCGTCCGTATCGTCATCGACAGGCTGGATAGGCTGAGGACGTGGGCGAGGGAAACGTGGGGGAGGGATCAAATCATACAGGTTTTTGTTCTTTCCAAGGTTGTGTCAGATTCCGTTTTCGAAAGGAGGGGGCGGGGGAGGGTAGAGAGAGAGAGAGAGAGAGAGAGAGAGAGAGAGAGTACATACAAGAGATGGCCGACCAGGCCATCGAGCTTGACCTTGTGCAAGATTCTGAGGCGAGGAGACGCCCGAAGGCCGAGTGATTGGCCGAAAGACCGTCTCAGGCTGAGCAGTTGGCAGGCAGGCGTGCTGGACCTGAGTGGGTGCATGAAGGACTTGCTGGGCCGGAAGAGAAGTGGGCTGGTGGTCGTTGTACCCAGGCTGATAAGGGCGCCAGTAGGCGTTCTGGGTCTGCGCATATCCCTGGTGTATGTTCGGGGCCTGCAGGACAGCAGAAGTCTGGTATCCGAATCCCTGTACCGTGTTTGCTGGCGGCAGCGAAGCAGAAGCAGAAGAGGCAGCAGCAGCAGCAGCAGCAGCAGGTGGCTGGGAGGGTGAAATGCTCGAGAGGACCTGCGCAGCAGGGCGTGTGTCTTGGGAGGCCTCATTGTCAGCACGGCTCATGCAGTACAGGATTACGGCTGCTTCGTAGTCGGAGATGGTCCGATCGGAGGGAGGAAGAGTGGAATTCTGGACAGGTGGGAAGCCGTAGGGCCTCTGGTTGTAATTCCGTTGGATGTGGTTCCCCCGGGTGTATTGTGGGTTATTTTGGGTGTAGTTGTTGTTGGGATGATTCAACATCAGGGCTGGGATTCCAGCATGTTTCTGACATGGGCGGATGAATTTATGGGAGCAGGAACCCTGAGGGGCTGGCTGCCTCTGACCAAGGTGGTTTTGATTCAAAGAAGACAACCCACACTGCTGGGATTGGATATAGAGATATGACACAGTCAGTAATTTGTCGAATAAGGGGATACAGTGCTCAGACTGAGAAAGGAGGGAGAAGAAAAAAGAAGGGGAAAAAAAGGAGTGGCACACTGACATTGTTCAGACCATGAGGTTGGTTCTGATGGGGAACAGCACCATTGTCATCAACACCAGGAGGTGGCTGCGTATCAGTGTAATTGAAACTAGGCTGGCCCTGGTCCATCACATCACTGGCATTGGGGCCATGGAACTGATTCTGACCGAGATAAGGAGACAGATGACCTTGCTGCTGCAGTGGCGGGGACAATGGTGATTCGCCTGGTGGTGGTGTGAATGACGACTGGCTGACTTTCTCTTGTTTCCAGAGTGGGTGCTGGCTGTTCCCAGGAATAATTATCAGATGCTGGTGGTCTTTGGGACCCAGGGGGGGGAACTGCTTTGCTGCTATAATTACCAATACAATAGATCAAAGTATGTCTTGCAGTCCCATTCATGCTTGGGGTCATCTTCCAGCTTCTTGTCAACAACACACTGCTTGCAGATGTTGATGTGGCAATCCCCGCAGGTCTGGAGAATGGCCTTCTTGTTGTTGCAAAAGTCACACTTGGCTGTGGCCTGTGTGGTGATGGACCAGTTCTCGTGTTGACGCGCAGGAGGGGAGGGGATCTTTGGAGGCGTGGGCTTGTCCTGTTGGTCCGACATCTTGCCCTGTATTCGTCAAGACAAAGTACTCATTAGAAAAGTGCCCAATGAACAACAACAGCAGCAGCATGTTTGATGTGGACTGGACCGGGATGATGAAGAAAGGAGAAGGAAATGCAGGGAGGGGGAGGGGGAGGGAGCGAGGTGGCTGTCTAGGGCTTCATCCAAAGAGGGCATGATCAATGGCGCATTGGAAGATAATAATAGAGGGACTACTCACCTGCTTTGGGGAAGAAGGACTGGACAGGAGACCGAGGAAGTCAGACATGCTGACGATCATTGATCAGGAGGCAACCTTGATCAAGAGGAATTTCGACGATGTGGTTGTTGGTTGTTGTTGGTTTGTGGTGTAGAGAGGTTGTGACACGCTCTAGGAGAAGGGGAGAAAAGAAAACAAATTTTGACAAGTTTGAGAGAGAGGCAGCTGTGGCTGTGGGTATTTATGCTTGCCCACCAACTAGCTATATTCACTCTCCCATCTGTCAATTGATTCACTGGTTGCTCTGGTGTCACCAAGGGGCTTCAGTCACATACTGTTGTCTATCCACTCTTGTCTGAGTGGGGTTGTGCTATTGGATGAAAAAGAGTTGTTGTCTACATCACATGACATTGGATTATAATCTGACAGACACTGGCAGATGGGATTGAATATTGATGAGGATAGAGTTTTGCAGAGCAAGAAGAATGGCCCTGCGTAAGTAGACAGTGATCAACCTTGAACCAGAGATCGAGGGTTTATAATGACTCCTCTTTCCAGGGCATTCAGGCCATGCAAAGAAGACGCAGTGACAAGCTACTAATATACCAGGCCGTGTTGAACACATTTCTCAGGGCTTTGGAGGATGTAACAAAGACAAAGAGTATGTCAGGCACCACAGCAAGATGGGATGGTAAATTACATAAGTAGGCATTAGGAGAAGTGACGCGTCTTGATCAGTATCCACAGACAGAAGCGCGATAGCCTTGTCAAATATATATACTTGGTAAACAATGGGCTACAACTCCATAACAAGACGAGCCGCCTAGGCTGCTCTACAGGGCATTCTGGTCTTGTCACACCTGTTTGAATACTCAGTAAGCAGTGAAGCCCAAGTGGATAGGTATGATGCAGGTTTTGCTGCTGGTCACTCAACATGGTCTGACAAGAACTTGGGGGATCACTACTATTCAGATGGGAGGTTGCTACATTATCAAGTAGATTAATGCATAGACGCGCCCAAATCAGGGACAAAGATAGCCTGGGAGAGGCAAAGAGAGTCAGACTTGCCATGATGTGATGTCTGGCCTCAGCATAACTTGGCATAGAAGGGCAGAACACTTGTACTTTGCAGTCTAACAAAGGAGTCACCTGCAAGGCTGCATGAGTTCTGGCATACATGAACCACTGCAAGCAAGTCATCATGACAAGGCAAATGCAGAATAGTGCCGCAAACTTGGGTGAATCACAAGAGAAAAGAAGATCATTCGAGAATATGCCTACTCTTTTGGTGTATGTCATGGTATACTTCTGATATTTGTAGGTCTCGACTACAAGCCTACTTATGGATTCTCCATTCCTGCTACTGTCAATGTCGATCAACATATTGTAGCCATCACCACCTGACTATGCGCTGTACACACCTCCCCCCCCCTCTCCCCCAGATGATTTCGACATATTTCTTGGCTCAGTTCTTATATTGTGGCAACAAACGACTTGGGAGTCTAGAAGAAATTATTCCTGCACAACTGCTATCATCACAAGCATGAAGAGAATACTAGCATGCTGAGGTAGTGAGATGATGTGCCACTGCCCAGATGAGAACCACATTGTAGTAATGGAGAGATGGAAGGGAATGCAGAATGGCTTCTTTGGTGGATAAGCAACCTGTACTCTAGGTAAACCAGGAATTGTTGTTAGAGGAGAAAAGAAGAAGAAAAGAAGCACCCAAAAGACTTTGTGATGACAGCCTGAGGATGATCGCCCCCGTACAGTTACTGCAACCGAACGCGGGAAATACGAACCACGACCACACGCGAGAAAAGAAACATGAAGCACACCATGATGTACCTGAAGCACCCAATGCCGGGTCTCAAGAGAAAAATCACACACTGCTTGCTCTAGGACGTTTATGCTCAAAGATCATATAACACTCAAGAACACGCATCTGCGCAGGTCTCTACGACAACCGAAGTGTCGCTTCAGAAGCCGTCACTCTCGGCAGCCGTCGCCCAATGACCAGGCCCAGAGCGGCAGCAGCAGCACCAGGTTGATAATCTCATGCAAATCCGGGGCGATCCGAAGTTCCAAGCCAAGCTGAGAAGAAGCAGACTAGCTCCCGGCACACATACAAAAACACGAACACACCCTAATCTTCGAAACGACGGGGGGGGGGGGTTGGCACTGGACCCTGGAGATCCCGAACGAACAGCTATTTTCCCTGGCCTGCCCTTCCCTAGGGATCTCCCTCCTCCTCCCCCCCCTTTTTTTCTTCCTCAGCCCTAGCATAGAGGGAGAGAGAGAGAGAGAGAGTGTGTGTGTGTGTGTGTATGTGTGTGAGTGAGAAAGAAAGAAAAATTAATTAGGCGGTAAGGTAGACAATCAATCTATTGTATGATAAACCCTGGCGCCTGCCCAGGGCGGCAAGGTAAAAAATGTTTGAGATTTGCCGCCGAGATGAGGCTCCAGCGCTTGTTGTGCCTGGCATTGATTGTCCCTCGTTAGCCTCGGGAGGACCCTGAATTTTGAATTTTTCTTTTCTCTTTTCCCTCTTTTCCCTCTTCTTCCTTTTTTTTTTTTTTTTTTTTTTTTTTGGAAAAGTAAAAGTAGCCAGCCACTTGGAACTAGCCGCGGATGGGAGCAGGGCTGAACCCCCGAAATTGCAGCAAGGCCCTCGATCGCCCAAGCACACTCCCCCCCCCCCCGGGCGGGTGCGCGGACGGGAGGTCATTAACATAATCGACTGGTTATTGGGTGGCCCTGGCCGGGTTGCCGTGCGTTTAAGCAGCAGGGCCATGGTTGGAACCCGGAAGAAAAAGGAAGAAGGGAGGGGAAGAGAGAAAAAAACAGCATGGCTGGGGTAGTGGTGATTTTGATGAATGGCGGTAGGAAAGGCTGCATGTACCATCGCTTACAGGAGCCTGACGACCCAGCCTACCTTGGATGGCAGGTAGGTACATAGGTCCCTTGGGTTCCCGAAGCCTGACCCTTTTGAGAAATGGCTTCGATGCTGCTCAAAGTCACGAGGAGAACGGCAAAGAGACTTTTTTTTTAATTTTTAATTTTAATTTTTTTTAAAAAAAAAAACCCTCGAAGAGCATGTTCAATAAGAATATTGCTACGGTGCACGAGTCATACCAACATGCCCGTGCTTTCTGAAAATAGATTAATGTAATGAAATCTCATCATGAAATACTAAATGAGCACCCAAGAAAAGAAGGTATAATGTAGATGGAATACGGAGAAAAAGCTAGAGAGAGAGAGAGGGGGGGGGGAGAGAGAGGGAGAGAGAAAATTTCCCAAAAGTTACTCTACCCGCCGCCCTTCTGGCTTAGCCGTGGCATTAAGGCCCGACTGGTTGGCGCCTGGGTGGAGGTCAGACTGAGGTTGCTTTGCCAGATACCAGATCGAGCTGACCGTTAGGGATGGACCAGGGCGCAGAAAACCAAAAAAAAAAAAAAAAAGGCTCTGATGGCTGTGGTGGCATGGTAGTAGTAGCATGGTAGATGACAGGCGTGCAGAACGGGTGGTCAACGTAGGAGGAGGAGGTGGTGGTGGGGGGGGGGGGGCAAGTCTGTTGCAGGCATGGCGGTAGAGTTCCCAGAAGAAAAAACCCGAGATCCAGAAAAAGGAAGGAAACTAGAACGATGGGAAACCATACTACTACTACTGTATGTACATGGGCAATTTGCTTGCGAGACAGCCGACGAGAGGAAGAGTGAGGCCGGCCTTCTCCTCCTCCACTGCGCGGCCCCACGCCTGTGGAGATTGGGGGGGAGAAGAATCAGGGCAGGATATGGCAATGTGTGTTCCCAGTGCTGACTGACTGGACTGACGAACCGACTAACTGACTGACCAGCAGAGAGACGACAACGGGCTCGACGAACTTTCCCATGGTCTGACCTGAGGACGGGACCCCATAATCCATTCATCCTTGGCCCTTGGAACCTTTTTGGGGGGGGGGGGGATTTGGGGTTTTGGTGGCTCCTCCCGGTGCGACGTGGCAAGCGGAGCAGAGATTTCACTGTGCTCAAGCCATGCCCAACGGCTCCGGGCGTGCAAAGGACCCTTGATGACGAACCGACCAGAACACGAGAACCCGGGATCCTGGTCCATACATAGTAGTATGTAATAGTACATCCATCCCATCCATACATACAGTAGTCATAGCAGGCCAGGCCGTTGGGGACCCATGGGGACGGGACGTGCTGCCACGCAGGCTTGGGCAGGGCCGCACACTGGCAGGGCCCCTCGTTCGGCTTGGGGAGGGAAGAAGGGCTTGGGGCGCTTGTCGGGCTGGGAGCTGGGGAGCAAGCAGAGGTCGGGCTAGCCTCACCGCTGCTGCGACGCTGGGCAGCTCGTGTGAGCTGAGTGTTGTGTTGTACATGTATGTATGAGTTGTAGGTGCATTATGCATTGCATGTTGCTTTGTGTGTGCGTGCGAGTGCGTGCGCGGGACATGTACCTTTTGTGCCTGCATAAGTAAAGTGTATCCTTCTTGTATGTATGTAAGCGAGGGAAGAGGGGGGGGGGAGGAACCCCCGTCCTAGCAATGTGAAGACACGGTAGATGATGCATATGCTGGATTCTAGATGCTGAACATGGGCACCCACAGAAAACAGCTGTCCATCCCAGCTCGACCCGGGACAGCCGGTATGTTGCAGTGCGAGAGGAGAGGAGATCGATCACAAGATGCATGTGCTCTGTCCTCCTCATCCATCTTCCCTCATCCATCATCGCAACAGCGCGCACAGGGAAACACGAGAGATGGAAAGCCGGGAACTCGGGACCGGACCACCTCTCCCCCCTCTTCTCCATCCATCCATCCATCCATCCCATCCCATGGCACCACGGCTGGGGGGGGGGGGAAAGGTCCGGGATGAGCGCGTCTAGTCTGCCCCACTCTAATGTAACCTTATGGAGGCCGGCGTGTTATACAATTGGTCAGCTTGAGGAGGTGGATCCAATATCCCGCGTCGACGCGTACCCGCGCGGGTGGAGACGCGTTCTTGTCGCGTTGAGACGCGTCAGAGCTTGAACTGCACGTCTCAGGATGTCAGGCACCCCCCCCCTCCGATTTCCCATCTCTGGCCGTCCCAAGCTGCTCTCTCTTCTTCGATGTACAGTCGCACCAACTCTGTTTCTCACTGACGCCCACCTCTTTCTGGGCTTGACCTGTGAGATTTTGAGGCGCACATGGCGGTGAGATGTATAACAGTAGTAGTTCGTCTTGTAGCAGCACCTCGTCGTGTCTTTAGAAAGAGGCGCTTGTTGCATTTCAGGGGATGGCTGTGATACGGCCCAGGCCCAATCATATCCGCCGGCGTGATCATGAGGTCTAATAGATAGATTGTTCTGGTGAAACCGGTGGCTGGTGTGTGTGGTGTGTGGGTGTGTGGAAGACGTAGTAATTCGTAGGATGGGCACATGATCAAGTGCTGCTGCTATAGTGCTACCTAAAACGGCATGAGGCAAGGCTTCAGGCCCACGAGATACGGCCCCCTCCCCCTCTCTCCGTCCCTCCCATGGTATCCAGAAGTGGACCATGTGATATTGGGGCTTCGGGAATCGAGGACATGCAATGCGTGGGACGAGGGCACATGTTGTGTGGTGGGCTGGAAGGGGGGAGGGGGGTGTGGTGACCTTTGATGAACTACTGCACGATGAGGAGAAGAGCGTTACGTTAGGATGGGATGGGACGCAATGGGGATCAGGGCATCACACACTGATTGACAGATTGATGGACAGATAGACAACGGCCGGTTCGGAAGTGCTTGCAGGAGAGGAGGGGCGGACGTAGGGCAGATATCGATAAGTGTAAAGTGCACCCGACACAACGGGCGGAGGAGGAAGCGGTAACTGTGTGGGAAATCAGCGATTCAATACGACATTGGGCTCCACGATGGATCGAGTCAGTCGGCACACACCCGCAGCGATGGATGCCTATGTGTGATGTTCCCGTAGTCTATCCGATGACTCCTTATCATGATCTAGGCAGAGAGCAGAGAGAGAAGGAAGAGAAGGGGAGGGGAAAGACGATCGAGATTGTGGGTTTGGATCTGGGCATGGAAAGTAAGAGGAGAACCTGGCAGAGGCACACAGTTGGTATGACGACAGTCGGTCGCATCCCAGAGGACAGGAGAGCAGCCCAGATCGGGAAATGGTGAACTCATCGAGATGTACAGAGTAGAAAGAGGACAAGCCCAGCCAGCCGTAGTAATGCTGCTGCTGGGACTAAACAGAGGAAGGGATGGCCAGGAAGGGAGGGGAGACCAGGCAGGAGGAGTAGTACTTAGTAAGTTAGTATCCTGTCATTTGTACCTTCCCCTCACCCCCCCCCTCTCCCTCCTCTCTTTCCCCTTCGCTACTGCCTCTCTCATCATGGTGTTGTTGCCCTGAATTAACTTTGGGATTGAGGGGCTTTGTCGATAGTTCAGGAAAGGGCGAAAGGGAGGTAGGTGCTATCGTAAGTAGGGACGGTAACACATCAGAACAACCCATGACGAGTAACCAAGGCCCTCTCGAGGCAGGGCAGCCTTGGTTTGTGGTATCAAGTCTACAGTCACAGTGAACCTCTTCAGAGCCCCAGCCCACATTATGGAAAATTTGAGAGACGAGGTCATCCAACGGATGAGGTGAAATCACTGTCATTCTGGAACGACAACAACAACAGCAACAGCGCAGGGTGGCGGATGGGCCAACAAGATCCACAGGACCATGATCTGGACCTCCCTTCTCGTCTGTTGAGTGGGTGACCCTCTGCCACATTTTTTTTTGAGTGCTTGCATTGCATCGACTGAAAAGTGGGGGCCATATCAGGAGAAAGTAGAGGGAACAGAGAGGAAACGTCACGGACCAGGGAAGGGGTGGGGAGGGGAGAAAGAGGGAGGGAGAGAAGCCCTGCACGAACTAAAGTACTGTGGTTCCTCCTGCAGGTCGGCCTGGCCCCCCTCACCGTCATCAATATACGTTCGAACACGTTTACTAGTGTAGAAAGACAAGGTGGTAGGTGCATCCGTTCGGTGAGGAGCAGAGGAGAAGAATGAAGAGGCGGGATGGAGAGGGGGAGCGGGAAGAGGGACAAGGCTCAAGCGGTGTCGCTTGGGAGGGGAAGAAGAAGAAAGAGAAGAAAAAAAGGTTGGGATTTCCTTCAGAGAGGGTGTGTGTACATGGTACCATAGTAGTGTGCATCACCAGGCGCACTCAGGTACATCAACCTTTAACCTCGATTCACATCAACAACAACAGCATGTCAAAAGACCAGGGTGCCAGGGGGGGAGGGCCTTGGGCCCCAGGGCCGGGTCAGGGCACGACAGGGCCATTGCTGTTCACCAGTGCTCCACCCTTTGGGCGCAGGTACTCTGTACCCGAGTGGGTCCCCCCATCTTGGGCCCCCTGCCCCCCCCCCCTGGGCCCCTTCTGCTGGCTCTCACTCTCCTCCAACCTTCTGTAAAGTAGCAGGCCATGGTCGAACCCTTAACTGCGGGCGACTTAATGGCCACCCCCCCCCCTCCTATCAGCCAAGCCGCTCCCGCCCATCCCCAAGTTCCTTTTCCCTTCCTACACAGTACTAAACCAACCCGTTGCCGCCCGTTGTCCTGCACACCTCCTACAACAACACCAGCCACTGAAAATAACATTGTTCGCTACCACCACGACCGATTCTCACCGGATCTGATCGCGCATTTGCCTCATAACACATTGCGACTACTCTAATCACATACTACACACCTCCTCTGCGCCGCGCAACCATCTTCTGCCCGGCGCATTCTCCCGTGTTGACTCATTCTCGCCTTGTCGCAAACAACAACCCAGACGCACACCTTCAGAATCCAGATTGTAGGGTGATTGCGCGCACACACAAGCACACAGACACATTCCCTAGCGCTCCAAGAATATCGCGCGACGCTTCTCCGAGCCATAAAACTACGTCAGCGCACAACATCGTCGCATCGCATCGCATCGCATCGCATCGCATCACACCGCCAACATGCTGCTACCGTCAGCCCTCACCTGCGACACATCGCAGCCGCGCCTGCAGTCCGCGCTCTTCATTTCGCCTCCCTCGAGCCCACAGCCCTTCTCGACCCAGAGCGCCATCGGCAACCTGATCAACTCCTGCCGCAACCTGCACAGCCTGCTCTCCGGCCCCGCGCCCAACGCCCACCTGCCGTCGCCGCCTCTCGCTAACAGACCCAGCCCCGCGCGCAGGCTGCGGCGCCGTGAGGCCAAGCCCGCTGCCACCGGGCCTGTCGCTCTGGGCCAGTCGGAGCTGCCCCGGTACAGGATCAAGAAGCGCGCGCCGCCACCACGCGGCATCAACAAGAGGAGGAGGGCCGTCGAGGACGACCTGGGGAGGAGCGACGATGAGGATGAGGATGAGGACGACGGCCGGGCGGAGGAGAAGAACATGAACAACCACATCTTTGGCGGGGAGCAGAAGCCCGAGGACGGTGGTGTCTTCGTCTTCAGGGGCGCACAGCCGCCCGCCGAGAGGTCGCCGCGCGCTGCACCGTCGACGCCCAAGAGGCAGCGCATCGCACCGCCGGACGTCCCCCGTGGGCTCACCAGGGAGGACTTTCACAAGATTGGCATGCCGCCCCAGCAAGAGGCAGAGGAGAGGAGCTTCCCCCAAGTCGGCGCCATGGCCATGGAGACGGGCGAGCAGCAGCAACAGCAGCAGCCGCACCGCACCGGCGAGCAGTGGAGCAGAGAGGACGACTCCAAGCTGGTGGAGATCGTGCTCGAGAAGGTCAAGAACCTGGACCTGTCCAACGAGGTGTGGGAGGACTGCGTGCGAAACCTGCCCGGGAGGGACTACAACAGCGTGAGCTCGCGGTGGAAGAGCCTCATCAGGAGCGAGAGGATAGGGCTACAGAACAGGGGGAGGAGTAGTAGGAGGAACAACAGGCTGCACGGGACATGGTGATCATCACCTCTATCTGTCATTTTTTTTCTTCTTTTCCTTCTTTCCTTCCTTTTTCCTTTCTTTCCTTTTCTTCAATTCTTTGACCTTCTTGACTTTCTATTTCTTCTACTTACAGCTATACTTCTTATTATGTGATGGCACCATGGCCGCACGAGGGACATTGGGCGTTAGCGTTTTCAAATGAGGCACGATCTCTCTACTTTTTCCTTTGTTTATAGATACTCTCACGCCATGCCTCCTCTCGCATGCGCTATTCGAGCCAATTTAGGTAGCTGAATTCAGCACACAAACAAACCAACCGACCAACCTATCTATCTATGAAGTCAATTATCAACTTCGCACCCCCCATTGCAAATTCCAGAGCCGTGCCCCACCCGCCGGTCCGCTCATCCTCGTGAACAATGGGATTGACTACCTCTCTCTCTCTTCTTGTCCATCTCATTCCGGTCCCGCGGAAGCGCTAAACACAGACTCTGGCTGCCGTCTTTTCCTTTGTTATAATGAGTCCACCCGCTGCCCAGTTCGCCCAAATTTACCCAGATTACCTGAACAAGACGATTCGGGAAGGCATATTGTAAGGAGGGGGGTAAATGAGCTCTCGAATTCTGCTCCAACGACTCAAGGGCGAACCTGTTGTTGTGCCTGCCAAACCCTTGACTTAATCTAACCGCTCATGATCAGTCGAAGCAAGACACAAGACGTGAGATTTAGACCACAAAACGTTCGCATCCATCCAGCTTACCTCGAATCCCTTTCTGGGACGCATGACCATCATGGATTTACCCCACAAGGCGTCGACCGCGCAAAGTAACATTCGAGCGACGACAGGCAGATCATTTCTCCCTGTCCTCTCCAGCGATCGTGGGAGGTGGGTTCTACTCAAAATGACTTGCATGAAATGATCGGGATCAGAGACCTGCCTCGGCACATGAGGGATGGGGGGGAGGGGGAGGATGATGAACGTGAGGGGGAGATTTAATTAAACGACCTGCAGGACGGGATGAAAGAAGGGGGGGGAGGGGGCGCTGAGCACCTTCTCTCGTTGTCTCTCATCCATCACCATCACTTAACCCGTGTGTGTGTGTGTGTGTGTGTGTGTGTGTGTGCGCGCTCTCTCTCTCTCGTCCATCTTGGTTGGTTGGTTGGTGCAGGGACGGCATGAAGGAAGGGGAAGTGAGTGAGTGCATGCATGCAGATCGGGTCATGCAGGTCTCATCTCAAGTCCTCGTCCTCTGCAGGGCGGGTCATGTGATCGACGCTGAGCGACTGGTGGGAAAGGGGAACGGGAGACGGAGGGGGAGGAGAGAAAGACATGCACACACACACACACTCAGAGAGGCTGCAGGAGCAAGTATGTTCCAGCTCAGTCAGCCCCCTCGGCCCGATCAGGCTGTTTCATGCACAGCACAGCACAGCACATGATGATGGCTAGATTTCTTCCTGGCCTGGGACAGGTCGCGGGGTTTGAGCAGCTGGGGCTTCTCTATGTTTTCTTCGGGAATTGTCATGTCCTATGTATGTTTGGGTGATTCTCGTATGCGCCTCTGGATGTGGCTGATTCTGCCAGCGAGGCTAAACATGAGCACACTGGAGGTCTCATCGGGAGGAAGGAGAGGACGCCGCCTTCAAAAGGGTTGGGGGGTTGGGGAGGGTGGGAACGATCCCATCACGAAAACATGACGCTGGGCTGCCAAGAGGAAACACGAAAGAGCCTGCCGCCAGTGCCTACTGCGAAAAGACCAACAAGAGTCATGGGAAAGTACAGGCGGCAAGTGGCTAGTGCACACTGCCCATTTCACCTTCCCTCAGTCCACATCGTTTGAGACTGGCACAGTCCTGACATGTTCTTTCCTCCTTTCAAGCATGCCGACGAGGAAAATCTCAGAGAGAGAGAAGGAAGGGGGAAAAAAAAAATAAAAGAGGACACGGCTTCATTGACCTCCATCGTGAGGCTAACGATCGCGCGACTCTGGCCCTCCCCCCCTTGACATTGACCAGGGACCAAGACACGGGAGACGACGAGAGACACACGGCTACATTTTCGACGGTTCGAGATCTCACACATGCAGAAGTACCAGATCTACCCTCCTTCGTCCTATGTGGGAGAGATGGGGCCCTCGCCAAGTCGGCCGCGTTGCTGTTGGGATCGAGATAGGCTTTCCCCTCTCCTCCTCCTTGTAGGGGGGCGGCGGCAAGTGCTGATGGCGCTCAAAGCCACAATGCTTCGATGGAGGTAATTGCTATTCACACAGCCTTTAGGATCATCGATAAATCAACAGCCTCTGGGGAGGCGAGGCTCACGCAGCACGGCTCGAGGCTTACAGCACAGCGCTGCCAGGTGGAGGAGACACAAGAGAGAAGTCTGATGTGAAGTGGGATCCTCGTTGAGGAGGCCCCGCCCAGGCACGCACGCCCGCACACACGCACGACTCGATTCGACTCGGCCGAACAGACGGACGGCTACAGTATAGCGGGGACAAGATGGAGATGGTTCCCCCTTGCCTCTCTACTGCCATCCACAAAGGTACACACACACAAAGTTCACCCTGTGATCCAACCCAAGAGGGATCAACCTGGTCCACCATCATCGTTTGTTCCCTTGCTCGATCGATCGCAGACTGAAGAAGGAGGGTGTGTGTGAAGAGTCGGTCAGTCAGTCAGTCAACCAATCTTTCCTGCAACTCCGCGGAGGGCAGTTTCAGCGGCATGGCCGTCTGGACCTTTTCCCCCCTCCATCCCCCTTTGGAAGTCCGTCCTGGCTGGAGACGGTGGAGTTACTGTGGGTGACACTCTGACAGCAATGCACACCACCTCTGTCGACGTGTCCCCTGCGTCTGTGCTTGTGGGTGGGAAAATGTTCGGGAGAAGATGCACGCACGGAGCGGTCTCCCCGCCTGCTCCCTCGGGAAGGGATTGTGATCACACCATCTTGCTTGGACCGTTGATATCCTCTCCCTCGGTCGTCGTCGTCGTCGTCGTCGTCGTTGCCGTACAAGGTACAATGACTCTCTCATGCGCGGGTGGATGCTGGATCTCTCGGTGAATATCTCTTGAGGTTCGTGCTCCACCGGTGGTGTACCCACTCTCTCTGGCCTGAGCGCAGCAGACCTTGAGCTGCAGAGGTGTCTCGAACCCTGTACTCCCTCGACAGAACATCAAAGGACCCAAGTCTGGACCAAAGCCCAATCGACCCTGTGGTGGGTGACTCCGATAGGATCTGAGAGGGGAGGTAACGTAATGTCGAGGAGACTGTGCACGAAATCAATCTGTTGTCGATCGTTGGTTCTTCATCACTTCGGAGCCAGCAAAAAAAAAAACCCAAAAAAAAATTCAAGCCATGACAAGGTTTATTACTTCTTCTTGATGTCAGATTATCACTACTGATACTGGTGTTTAGGCCATCCATCTATTAATTACCCTGCCTCCAGCACCAACCGGCGGCTACCGCCTATCATCACCACCCATCCAGCACCCTCACCTTTACATGCATCCCCTTGGCCGGTCTCGATGTTACCCCAGACTTGATCTCGAGCTTGTCCTCGTCGTCGTCCTCAGGGTACCTCAGCTCAAACTCCATCTTGCCCACCAGCGCCGCAAGCAGGCACGCGAACTCAGCCCTGGCGAAGCTCGACCCGATGCAGCTCCTCGGCCCGTGCAGAAACGTGAGGAAGGCATAGTTGCTCGTCGCGCCCCCCGCCGCGGCGCCCTTGTCGCCGTCGTGCTTGGGCAGCCACCGGTCTGGGTTGAACTGCCCCGCGTCTGGCCCCCATAACGCTGGTTCCTTGTTGGTCGCGCTGGCGCTCAGCACAATCCTCGTTCCCTTGGGCACGTGTTGTCCCTGGATCATCGTGTCCACGGCGGCCTCACGCATCGTCATGGGCACGGGAGCGTAGTACCGCAGCACCTCGGAGCACACCGCATTGAGGTACGGCATGCGGTCGACGTCCAGGCTCGAGATGGTCGCGGCGGCATCGTCGTCGCCCATGCCCGGTAACCGCTCTCTCACCTCGCGCCGCAGCCTGGACTGGACCTCTGGGTGCCGGCACAGCAGGTAGATGGCCCACGTTGTGCTGCTTGCCGTGGTCTCGTGGCCCGCGGCCAGGAACGTCATGAGCTGGTCGACCAGGTTCTCGTCCGTGAACCCGCCGCTCTCGAGCGCCACGCTCAGGATGTCCACATCGGCCCGCTCCTTTTCGCGCGCCATCCTCTCCTTCTTCTCGCGAATCAGCTCCGCGCACGTCCGCCGGATCGTAATGCCCGCGCCTCGCATGTCCGAGTTGCGCTGGACGGGGATCCGGCTCACCAGCCACGACGGGAGGAGGAGCCCCAACATGTTGAGCAGCTGGGCCCCGCGGGAAGGCTTGAACACGGTCTTGTATGTCTGGAAGAGCGGGTTGGTCGGGTCCGCTATGGCGCCGAAGTCTCGGCCTAAGCCTGCGACGCCGATGATGTCTAGTGTGATGCGGGACGCCCAGCTTGAGATCTCGAGGAAGCCCGTCTTGCTGGCGTCGGAGACGGCTGACTTCTCCGGGTCGGAGGATGACGAGGAAAGGTCTCGTGCGGTATCGAGCTGGATCTGCCGCGCCATAGCCTGCACGCCCTCGCGGGATTTGGCCCAAAAGACAGGATACAGGTCCTTGATGTGGCGAAACGCAAAGGCCGGCATGAGGTTGCGCCGCTGCGTCTTGTGCTCGTCGCCCTCGGCCATGAGGATGCCGAAACCCAGGACGCGCGACAGGGCGAAGCGCACTGAGGCGGGCTTGCAGAAGTCGTAGTTCTTGGTCACGAGGACCTCGGCCAGCGCCTTGGGCGAGATGACTAGGAGGCGCTCCTGGTTGAGGAGGCCTAGGTAGCGGATCACGCCGTTGTGCGGTATTGTGGTGGCCCTGTTTTGTTGGGTGTCACCCCCGAGTTAACATTTATTTATATCTAAATATAGATATAATTTATATACAAACGTGTGTGTATATATATGTATATCTCTCTCTTCCAGAAGCGGGGAAAATTGTAGTAAATATAAATATATATCATACCATATTTGCATAGGGACACCATTGGGGAGAGCCCTGATTTTCGCCCACTGCCCGTTGAACCAAGACGTGTTCTTAGGTTCCGGCAGGCCGCGAAGGGGTGAGAAGACCTTGGGCCACAGGATCACCCTCCAGAACGCCCAGCCGAGAAAGCTCAGGACCCAGCTGCCCACAAAGTAGGCGGCAAAGGACGCTGTGGACCACTGCGGGTGGAGGGTGGTTGTGGCGACGTAGCCCGCGGCGGCTGACATTGCTGTCATTACCTGCCATGGCAAGGGTGACGACATGATACTTATTAATGGATGCGTGCGTGTAACGGTGAAAGTTCAAGTTTGTAAGTGTGTATCAATAGTGGCTTAGCGTGGCGGCTGCTATGGCGTCGGGTTTCCGTGTATGAGAGAGAGAGAGAAGAGACAACCCTGACGAGGCCTGGATCAAGTTGTTACGGAATTCTGTAGTAGTCGTACTACTCCTTTCATGAGGGTGGGCGAAAGAGAGAGAGAGAGAGAGAGAGAGAGAAGAGGGGTTGTTCGTTTGTTCCACAGGGCCGGGACCAAGTGAATGAGTCTCCGTTTCTTTTTAACCCATACGCTCCCTAGGTCTGCGTGCGTTATAGGAGTCGTGGAAAAAGAGGTGTGCTAAGCATCTGTCAAGATGACCCGTAAGTGATCCTGGTCTGAACACACGAGGAGGCGGAAGACGGAGGCGGAGGCGGAGACGGAGTTTAACTTCTCTGACGAATGCCGTCTTGTTGCACCTATCAGACGAGAGAGAGAGAGAGAGAGAGCGCGCAAAAACAAGGCTTGTCTCTAAATAAAGACAAGGAGAAGGGAGGAACAAATAAGTAGGAGGAAGAAGCTCAAGTCTCAGCAGACAAGAACAAAACAGAACGGGAATCAGGATTCCCTTGTTTACATACTTGCTTAACCAAGTACAGTATACAGAGCGACGGGATTTTTGTTTTTTTGTCAGGGGTGGGAGGGCTTTGCTGATGTCGCCTCTACTGTACTACCGGCCCGACGTTTCAAGATGGCTGCGGTGAAGGCTGCTTGAATACCGGCGCCCGCCCATGATGATACTTACTACTTACTGTATGGGGAAGGGGGGGGGTGGAGGAGGGGCTCCTCTCTTCGCATGGCCAGTCTCTCTTTGGTCTAGGGTTTTGAAAAGATGTGCTTACCCCCTTCACTTCTCTTTATCTCTTTTTTCTCTCTCTCTCTCTCTTTCTCCTTCTGCTTTTCTCCCCTGACGGATTTCATGTTGGTCCGTTCCCCTCTTTTGTGTCTGTGGGATCCCCCCAAAAATGCGATAACGAGACCGATCGTCTTCGCAAGACCAAACCACTTCTGGAAACGAAGATCTCTCTCGATCAACAACAAACCCCCCCCCCCCCCCGGGGACACCACGCGCGCTTGCTGAAAAGAAAGAAAGAAGAAAAACAAGAAGAAAACCAAAAAAAACCTTGGGTGTGTACTACCTATTGTAGTAGCTGTTGGTCAATAATCTACATGGGCTTTAGTGGGCCCCAACCATAATAAGAGATTGTACAGTAATAACAAGTTCGGCTAGGAAAAGAAAACCTTGGGCGAAAGAAGAGAGAGAGAGAGAGAGAGAAAGCACACAGCCCGTCGGGGAACGGCCTAACCCTGGAGACATTTCTCGGAGATTTTTTTTTTTTTTTTGGTGGCGTTGCGGCGGCAGCGGCTGAATCTTATAGCTCACTCACTCGAGAATTTTCTTTTATTTAAAGTCGATAATTTCTACTGCAAGTGCGCAAGCAGCGGTGGATCAATTGTAGACACACATACACATAGCTCCTCCTCGAAATGGACTGCGCCACGGGTCCGGACTTGGAGACTTCCGGATTTCGTACACGGAGTTCGGTATTGCCTCAGGTGTGACCGGTGAGAGAGAGAGAGAGAGAGAGAGAGAGAAAGCTCATTTGTCTACAGTTCAAATATGCCATCTTGTTTTGATGTGTTTGGCTGAGGGGAGACTAGGATCGGATCCATTTCGGGGTATGTGATGCGACAGCTAAAAGGAGTGACCACTCCCAGCTGACTGGAAATGGCTGTGGCCTATATAGCTGCGTAGACGGTCGGACTCGCACATATGTCCGCCTGGGGACCATAGTCGAAGCGTACGTAGTATGCGTATGACAACCTCTTGCACAGTTGGGTCAGGCTGGTAATCTTTCTGAATTTGTGATGCGATGACCGTCTTTCTTCCTTTTCTTTCTTTTTGATTTATAAATATTATGATTTAATCTTGTTGTTCTGATCCTGAATCCTCGGGCTAACCAGAGTAGTAGTGGTAGTGGTGATTTGGTTTGTATGTGTGTGTGTGTGTGTGTGTGTGTGTGTTTGGTACCTTTTCATTTACTGTCTCTCTTCTCTCTCTTTCAGGAGCTGATTGGTCTCTGCAAAGATAGCCAGCCTATGTCCAATAACTAAAAACCCATAATGAAAGGACCCGTCTCGGCCATGACCTCTTCACACAACAAAAATGTAAATGACTCCAAAAAAGAAAGAAAAAAAAATCTCTATCCCACCATCGCGATGGACTCCGATCCTTGAAAATGTGTTGCTTAGGGTGGTGCTGGGTCATTCATTTCGTCGTTAAAACCAAATCTCAAGACGACAGGCTGGGTGGAGAAAAAGAAGGAAGAAAAGAAAACACCACTGAGAGAAAGGCCCCGGAACTTCGCCAAAACTATGCTTTCAAAAACGATGGACTTTGGCTGGGTGGCCCGCTCGAGTGAGATCCGCCGCTCGAGCTCGAAGCCAGCGGAGTCGGAATAAAAAACAAAAAGAAGGAGAGAGAGGAGAGAGATGGTTGTGTACAGTCTTTTGAGGCAGCCGTGTTCGCGCCCCCGGGGGGGGGGGAGGGAAGGGATTGATTATGTGCTCGCTTTGTCTTCTTCGGGAAGACACACAGACGACTGTGAAGCGGAGGGTCTTCACTCTGCGACCGAAAACATCCCATCCGTACCCAGACTTCCCCGGCGGCCGGCCGCGGACTGCGCATTTGGCGTCGTCTGGCTGCTGGCGCTCGTCTCGCTCGGCGTGCTGGGCTCCACCACGCTCCGGCGTATCGTCATGATCCACTCGTGCTGCAGGAGCTCAACAGCCGTCGCCCTCTTCCTGCTGTCCTTGACGAAGCAGCGTTTCAAGAAGTCGATGCCCTCAGGGGACAGCTGGTCCGGGGTCGGGAGCTGCGGTGGGTTTCCTTGTGCGATGTTATACATGATAGCCCACTCGTTGTCCAGGTTGGCCCACGGCCGGCGGCCAGTAGCCATCTCGAGAATCACGCAGCCCAGCGACCAGACATCTACCGCGCCGAAGTGCCCGGGGTTGTCGCCCTTGATGACTTCGGGAGACATGTACATCGGCGTACCGGTCATAGATTTGTTGGGTTCATTGCCAGTCAGGTCTTGTACAAGAGTCTTGCCCTGCCGTGCGATGACCTTCGCCGCGCCAAAGTCGACGTACTTGATGATGCCGTTGTGGTCAAGGAGGACATCTGCGGCTTTGGTTTAGCTGACGTCCCATCGAGTAGCCGAAGAGAGAAAGGAGGAGGAGGGGGGAGGGGGGAGGGAATAGGAGAGAACTCACTTTCTGGTTTGATATCGCGATGGGCGATCTTAACTTCATGGAGGTAGGCAAGACCTTCCAAAAGCTGCAGCGCGTAAACCATGATGACTTGTTCATCCTCAATGCGACCATGCTCGAGCAGGTTGGCCAGGGAGCCTCCCGAACAAAACTCCATAAAGATATACACCCTGTCTCTGTGGACCTCAATACCAAAATAAGACACAACATTGGGGTGGTCGACCGACTCCAGCACACGCATCTCGTCCTTGATCTGTGTGGCAATCATGGGGATCAGCTTCGGATCCTGAAGCCGAATCTCCTTCACGGCCATCAGTTGTCCGGTGTCCAGGTTCATGGCCTTGTAAACATTGCCAAATGTCCCACCACCAACAAAGTGGCCCTGCTGCCATCGCATCGTGAAGTTGGTGGCCGTGGACGAGAGGTATGCTAGGGAGCGATCGACCTCGTTTGAGGCCTCGAGGACGCGGCCCAGGGCTGACCGCTCCAGCATGATTTGCTTTCTCGCCTCGTCAATCTTGGAAAGCTCCTGCAGCCTGTGGTCGAGCACAAACTGTGAAGCGGTCTGGTCATCGACGTTCTTGCCCTTGTCCAGCCTCCTGAATTGGCCAACGAGGGCTTCCAATCTCTGCTTCTCAGCCTGGGCTGCGACAGTCGACCGCGCACCCATGATGTCGAAGTGGGAGATGAGCAAGGACATGCACCCGGCGACCTTTTCTCGCAGTTTGGCATATTCATCGTCTCCTAGTGCCAAGATGTGTCTGCCGCGGGTCATGCCCATTGCAAACTCCAGAGCCAGAACGGCCCATCGGAATGTCTTGCGGTCAGAGGAGACGCAGTCGTCGCAGATGAAGCTGACCCAGTCCAGTGCGAGCTTCGTCAGCTTGATGTTGTTCATCTGGCGACGGTTGCTGTCCATGAACAGCAGCGACCGCTGCCCAAATTCCGTAGCGAAGATGAAACACGTCTGGATGAGGTCCTGCACGTCCAGGTTCTTGGTCTGCAAGCGGATCGTCTCCACGCTGTCCATGAAGGTATGCGACAGCTTGTAGGCCACCCGCTTGATATCGCCCAGCTTCAAGTTGACCTTCTTGAGGTTGGACCGCTGCTCCACGACCAGGTCGAGGTGCGCGTTAATGAGCTCTATAAACAATCTCCTCGCGGCCGTAAGCCGAGTTTGCGACCCACCAGCAACCAGCCTCAGGTGGCCCGTCTTCAGATCCAGTGGCTCTTCTCGCACAGTCATGGACACTTTAGGCCCATACCAATGCGGTGCATTCTCAGCCCGGATGATCAGAATATAAGGATTGGTTGGATCCTCTGAGGCGTGCTCGTATGAAGCGGTCCCGATAATGGACTGAATTTCATCCGGGCGACTATGCAGTGATGGCGAAGCCACTAGGATCACGCCCTCATGCTCAATGCTTGCGGTGTATATTTGGAAGTGGCCGGATTCCACAAGTCGCGCGAACAGGTCGTGTAGTTGTTCGGGCCCATAAGCGATGCTGAAGTCGCACGCGTTTTCGTAACACCCGCTCAACATCCTCGAGAAGCGCTGAAGCATTCTTTGGCGCACCCGGACCGAGTCCAAAATCTGTTTGTACCTTTTGCTCATTTCGGCAGCGCTCTCCTTTGGCTTTCTCTGCAGTTCCCTCTCGAATGTGTCGCTCAGACGTCGGAAGGCTTTGAACGTCAAGTTGCTGAACTGCTCCGCGACTTCGACGTCACCATGGTCTAAGTGACTCCCGATCTCGTTGATGAACTCCCATTCCTGAAAGAGGAGCTCTGCCTCTTTAAAGGTGTTCTTGTTGCCGCTCAGCTTCCAATTAAGCATCTTGAAGTAATACTTCAAGGCCTCCAGTACAGCCTGATCGAAGGCCTCATCGATGCAGGGGGGCAGCTCCCAGCCGGGCTCTGGTTGTGAAATGCCCAGGTACTCAGCCTTGATACCGATGGCGAGATTCAACAGGACCTGGAACTGCGAGATCATCTGGTCCTGGAGCATCGGATTCTGTTGCGCCGACTCCTTCATCCGTTTCGCATAGGCCAACCGGACTTTGATGATCTCCTCGATAAGCCGAGAAGGGAAACTGATCAGGGTGAGAAGATCTTCAATGTACGGAGGTAGATGGCGCTTCTTGAATGCTTCGGCGTTGAGGATCAGGGTCTCCTTGGCCTTGAGGATCGTGTTGGTGATGGCTGTCAGCATGCTTTGGCGCTTGCTCTTGTTGCCACCAACGTCCTCTTCCCAGTGCTCGTGTAACGACTTGAGACCATCCTCCTTCAACAGTTTATCGAGAAACGACGCCTCATCACCAATCCCATTCGTGATGGAAGATCGCTCCCTAGTGCGCAGGAAGTCGAGCTCGTCATTTCCAACCCATCTCCTCAGCACGAGCAGTTCGGTGTTGATCAGCTCGTTGATGTTGTACCAGGATACTATGGCCTCGCAGGCCTCTGTGAAGAGCTGTGACCTGGCAGAGGAGTGTGCCTGCAGCATCGCCTCTCTCGATGGGTATAAGCTCTCGAGCTTGTCGATCTTGGCAACCATATCGCGGACCTGCTCTGCGGGAGGCTTGCCGGCCTCGCTCTCACCAGCGATTCGGAAATTGATGACCTCCTCGATGACCCGGTCCATCGTGCCTCGTGCATCTTCGACCATCCTGCGCTGCACCGGCAGATGCCTCCCACATACCCGCGAGCGAATGCCCAGCCATAACTCTGCCTTTTGCGCATTCTTGCCCACCTCTTGCTCGGAGGCGCCGATCAATCGTTTCTTCTCCTGCCGGAAGACATCGCCAGTGAGCACAGCAGCCAGCATCCCGTGCCATTCTAGGCGTTCCCGGCTGTCTGGATCCCTGATGTCTTCCTCCGTCGGCTCGATGTCCTCCTCTTCGTCACCCTCGAACAGCCTCCTCGCGTCGTCGTGATCTGGTTCGATGTTGGTCGGGGCTTCCGACCCGGGTGTCTCGCCCTCCGAATCGCTATCGGCATCGCCGGCGGTATTGAAGCTCATGGAATCGTACTCGGAAGGAAAAGGATAGTCTTGCTTCCGCGCATTGTTCAGCCGCTGCACGTAGGCCCTCTCCTGCCGCGCAAAGGTCGAGTTCGAGGGCACTGCTCGCGACCGCGACCCGGAGCGCGGGTCAGCATAGCCCACAGGAGTGGGCTGAGGCCTTCGCATGGGGCGATAGGTGTTGGAGGGCTGCCTTGCCGGAGCGGTGGGGCGTTGAGGTCTTGCAGACGTGCCGTTGCTGTGGATGGAGCTGGCGTCCGAGGAGCCATGATGTCGACTGGCAATGGCGTTGCCCATGCCGTCGGGGAGCAGCGACGCCATGGAGCCGGCGTGGCTGGTAGGGTCTACATAGTGATTCAACGAATCTAGATCATCCTGTTGCTCGAAGTTGTCGAAGCCGTTGGGCTCGAGGTTGGTGTCGCCCGAAGAACCGGACTCGCCAGAATCGGCTGTAACGGCATGCGGTCGGAGGGCCTTGGCCAGCTTGTCGTCGTCGCCATTCGAGAAGCGCACCGCGTGTGGGGAGGTCTCGGCCGACATGATAGGGGGTTCGTCGCCTGTATGCGCGTGCGTACAGGCTTCTTGATTCGCGGCGACAGAGGCTTCCGAGGACGAAGTATCGGTGGTTGAATGCTTTGTTGCCTCTCTTGCCAGATTGATCCAGTCCCTTCCCACGCCGCGACCCCAAGGGCGCACCAACAGAAAAAAAGAGGAGGGGCAGATTCAGCCCGGTCCTTTCCCTGAAGTGACCAACCTGGGATTGAAGATGACGGGGGGAAACAAGGCGACAGGATCCAGTAGAGAAAGCCTCGGATCCGTCGCGTTCCCTTGGGGGAAGGAAAAAAAAAAAAGGTCGGCGCACAGGGGGGGACCGATTTTCGTCAGACCTGGGCAGAGAGATATAAGCGCTCAGAAGTAAGTGGTCTCGGTAGGATCATGCGGCGTTCTGACCCGCGGGAGGTAACATCTGGCTAACGGTTACTGCCGGTCCTGAGGCTTGTGAGTGTGGCGAGAGCTCGAACCTTGCTTGTAACCCAGTAGATGATGAGCAGAGAAGTCAAAAGGTGGGACTGCCAGTGCCAGTGGGAGAGGGGTGGGGGAAAAGGGCGAGAAGCCCGGTTGCCACCTCGAGAGCGTCGCAAACGTCTGCCAGGCTGCAGGTAGATTCAGGTCCCGACCAAACAGGAGCCTTGTGTCTGCACTCTATGCCCTGTGGCTTGTGAGAAGGAATATGGTGATAATAAAATAAAATTTCACGGAGCAGACAAGAGCACAGAAGTGCAGGTTTTATGGCGGACCAATTAGTCCGGCAGCTGGCTAAGAGTTAAAACAAGAGGCTTCGATCTCGAGATCTCGATGGCTGTAGCTCGAATCGACCGATGTCCAAAGGCCAGGTGCAGGACCTTAGCATCTCGTGCTATTGACTTCCCGCCGCGCCTGCGCTACTGGGTAATTAATTACCTGCTGTATATAGTAGCAGCAGTACAGTAGATTCGGAAATTTGATGGCACTCTGGTTGGCGTCCTCTTTTGCCCCTTTCTCACCTTCAATACACATAAATCGAGAGCAACTCTCCCTAGGTTATGCGAGCGCCAGGATTTTTCGCGTATCGTCAAGAGACAACGAGGGGTGGCAATCTGGTCATAAGGTCATATCTGCACGACAGGAAGGCAGATCGTGACCAATCTCTGCTGGTTGGTTGGCATTGGACATCCAACACACTGCAGCACTGCAGCTACAGACTAAGACAGGGGGGGGGGGTTGGTCTGTACAGGGACTCCATACAGGGGGTCCGGGCCTGGAACACAGCACTAGCCACGCTTGCCACGCCTGAGCCACCAGCCCTGTAGTGGTTGTGATCCTAGCACTTCTGACTCCCGGGCCAAACCCCTGTAAACCCTGGGAACCCTGACTGTGACTGACAGGTGAACCACTGGCAGTGTAACCGCGTCTCTGATGCACCGTAACGCGTTTTTGGCCGACCTACTACTACTACTATTACTACTACTGCCTTCATTGTAACCACCAACTACTACTGCTCATGTCGTCAAGCCCCGACTGCCCAATCCATAACTACTACGTATTATCAACATAGATCTTCGACATCTCTTCATGTCTTCTCTACATGGCGGATAGCCGCCCCATTCCATCATGTCCATTCGAGGCTCGGACGCGTCGTCGCGTCCTCGTTCAAGATCATCCAATAAGCCCGCCGCCGCCCACCTCCACGGTCAACGCTCCGATCTGAACAGCTCCCATTCTCCACTCATAGGTGACGATGAGGCCCTTGCTTCTAAACCCCGTGAAAGGAAGCATGAATTTGCCTCTGTTTCCATGGAGCAGCTCCTCAAACCTCTCATCACCCTCAAAGTTAGCCAACCCCAACCCCCCCCCCCCAAGAAAGAAGCCGTCGATCACCAGACTGTTTTATATTGACAGCTCAACAGCCTGAATTCTCTCTGGCCGGCATCTCGGAAAAAGCCGTGCTGTTGAAACCGCTCATGCTGTTGTCCCGCGAATGTCTCACGTTGTCTAGCTTGGACCTGGTGACACCAGCTGGCGGACTCCCAAGTGGCGCAGGCCGCTTCTTCGAGTCCCACATCCGCATCCTGGAGCTCGAAGGACGACTGCGACAGGCCCCGAGCGTTCTGATAGCACGATCAGACGTCACGGGTTATGTATATGCCGTGGAGCGCGCTCAGGCAGGCCGTTATGTTGTATGCAAACTTGGGAGCTGGGTGCGCATCGAGAAGCTGAGCCTCCTGGCAGAGGCTTGTTACGAGCTCAGGTGCCATCCCTCTCGCGCTGCGCAGGCTGTGGATGCGGAGGCACCGGCAATCACTCTCAACCAGCACAAGGACAACAAGAAGAAGAGACAGGCCATCGAGGAGCTGCGGTCCATGGTCTCGAAACGCCCCAGGGCGATGTCGGTCGCACCATCGGAATCCCAGGTAGTGCAGAGTCAGGCGCTCAGATCGTCGCAGATTCCAGGCCAAGAGACACTCACAGCTGCTGCTGGTCTGGCAAACACTGGTCCAGATGCTGACTCCATTGTTGTGACTCCTCAAGGATCCCAACCCGGTCCCCTGGACGCCAACGTCGATGCGCAGGCAACCCTCGAAGAGATCCTGCAGACTATCAGATCACAGTATGCTCAAGCGCTCTATCACTCCAAGGGGTCTCTGGCGTACTTTGCAAAAGGCCCCCTATCCAAAGCCCGGTCAGCATTCCAGTTTGATTGTGAAGCAAACCTGGACATGAATGATCTAGTCGACTTCTTGAAAGGCCTTGTGATAGGCATCCCGCAGATCGACAAGAAGTACAGGGAAACTGTGCCAGCACTGATCGACGACATGAAGGTCCTGGTGGAGAGCAATGACGAGGAGGAGCCCAGGCCAAAACGCAGGAAGGCCAAGAAGATGAAGCTGGGGAGGGACGGCTTGTGGACCAACGAGGTCGACCACGTCAAGAAGTGGTGGAGGTCCAACAAGCCTGAATTGCGAGATGAAGACTCGTCAATCAACCCTCAAGAGATCAAATACCACGTTTCATTCCTGCGTACTCGCGAGACGCAGCTGCAGATGATTCTACTCCTCGAGATATTGGCATTGGAGGCCGTACGTCCAGCCCAGGATGCCCAGGACAGTTTACTTCCTGGTATGCCAGTGGAAGACCGGCCCAAAGAAAAGCCAATCGGATTTGTGCCTAAGAAACAAGACAAGCATGATTGTTCTTTGCTGGTCAACCTACACGCGGATCGGATGAGCATCTGGCAGTCTACCACACTCGATGAGATGAAGATGATTGCGGCGGAAGCGGAAGCAAAGCGTGGCCAGAGCTCTCGAGGAGCGGACAGGGCAGATTCTGATCCACTCAAGGACTTTTGTGTAGATATCATCGTGCCTTTGTAAGTTGACCTGGAGAAAGCTGGTACGGCACCATGAACTAACCACCTCAGCTTCGTTGGACGACTTCCCGACTTGTGTGCGGACCTCAACAAGAAGCTAGGAGGACCAGTCGCTGCATCTCCCCCCAGATCGAAGAGCACTGCGGCCCCCGCTGTTACGAAGCCCAAAGCGAAACCCGGCTCTGCTGCAAAACGGCCTGCACCGGCTCTAGCTCCCAAGTCGCTCGAGAAGGTATTTGAAAGCGATCAACAGAAACGAAAAGCATCACGTCGACCAATCGACGTGCTGGCGAGGATGCGATCTGCCACACCTGCTGCCATTCCAGGCTTGAAGCGTGAGGCAAGCGAGCCACTGGGCTTGGACCGGGTTCCGCCTTGCGATGGCTCCTTGAGGGAGAGGTCGCGTAATACACTCTCGAGGAGCACATCTAGCGCCGGTGCCGAGGAGCTCAAGGCACAGAAGAAGATCAAGCTGGAAGCAGAATTGAAGGAGGCCATCTCGATATTGAAGAAGCCTAACAGGCAGCTGGCCGGTAGATCGATTGTGGAAGAAGTAGAAAAACGTGTCGGGGCCTCAAGCTCGACTCACTCACGGAGTAAGTCCATGGCGCATCCATCATTCATCATTGATGCCTCTCATACTAACGTGAGACGTGCAGAACAAAAGAAGCCCGTCCGCAATGCTGCGGCTGCCAACAGGGTTCAAGTCAAAGCAACCCCAGCGAACTTCCGCTTCAGAGACGCTGTAGCGGGAGATGCTCGAGGTTTCGGCAGTTTCAACGCGCCAATGCAGAGAACAGGGTTTGACTTGATACCATCGTCCAGCTCCGTCATCCCTTCCACAGCGCCCAGAAAAAGCTTTCGTGATGACCTGCGGGATGATCTCGCAGCTTTTCACCTAGCTAGCACGCCAGACAAAGTGTGTGCAACACCAGCCGCAGCCCGGATGGGCGCACCCCAGCTCGAGAAATTCAATGCGGACGACACATGCATCCCACCATCCTCTCCGATCATGTCCAGAAAGAAAGCGACACCTCCTCAGAACTATCTCTCCATCCCAGAGGAGCCCGACACTGGGCCCTCATCGCCAGTCCTGCCCCGAATCTTCGGAACTCCCGCAAAACAGCGGTCCACCCCCTTCCCGACTTCCATGGACGAGAACATCACATCAACGCCTCCCGAGCCCCGGCCTAGTACGAACATCCTCTTCGCCACGCCGGCAAAGAAGATTCCCACTTTTGTCCCTGCCGAGGCCGCAGAGGCGAACCACAAGGACACCACTAGCGTCACCAATAGCCATACTGCTTCGATATTATACGAGCAGATGGGCTGGAATAGTGACTATGATGACCTATTCCAATGATGATTTGCCCGCTTCATTGGTCTGCTTGGCTTGGCGTACAGGAAATGATTCGCCCACTCGGCTCGGCGAACCCCATGCGAAACCACGTTTGCGTCACGAGAGACCATGTGCAGATGTGTCGACCTCGAGGTTCCGTTGAACGAGATACCACTCCCGCATTGCGAACCTGTCTATTACCGCGAAGCAAATATCGCTGGTGGCAGTAGCGTTCTGCTTTGTTACAGCCTGTCACCTGAACTTGGAAACGCAGAGGAGACAAGACAATTTGATAAAAAGGGGACGCATAGCATCTTTATTGGCCCACGGCGTTCTTGGTGCGTTTGCCCAGCCTGTCATAAGAGCAGAAGAGCATTGCTTGAGGAATAGCATACATACGTAGATTACATTGCATACACAAGATACCCCCGGCGCTGACATTCAAAGTCACGCTGAACTGGCTAGCAATATATAGAGAAATAAGAATTGAAAATAAGGAATCTCGCGTATTCTTGCATCAGGTTTCTCGGGGAGAAGGAGACCGTAAGACGAAAGGGCAACAACAAAAAAACGAAGAAGAAAAAAGGAATTGGGTTTTCGCTCTCGTTTTCGCTGCTCTACTATTATATCATGTCTTAATGGTTGGGTTGCACATAACTCAAGTCATGCCAAGGTGCCCCCCCCCCCTCTCTTCTCGTAACACCTATCACCTCCACATGCCACCAACTCCTCATTTCATTAGGGAATTGTTGCACACGTTTTGAGAAGCCTATTCACTCAGTCTACTCTCCTCTCCACAACCATAACCGGCAGCTCCCTGATATCCACATGCTCCTGACTTGCCAGATCTACCACCCGAACGCACTCGATCCCAACAATGCCTTCCTTGAGCGCCAGGAACCGCAACTCGACGACGTGGCACGCGTTCGGGGCCAGCGGGCCCACACGCACGTCGGCAGACAGACATACCACATCTGTGGTGTCCACGAGGCTGCTGTGCTGCATGGCGTGCACGATGTTCTCGTCGAGGACCGCGTCTGCTACCTCGAGAGACGCGTTGTCTGCGTCAGGGTCAGGGCCGTGGCCGTGGCCGTGGCCGTGGCCGTGACCGTGGTGCGTGTTGCCGTGCACCACGGCAGCGACGGACTTGCGTCGTGCTCCGGCTGTGGAGGGCGGTCGCATGACGCGCATGTCGTTCCGCCGTCGCTTGGGGACTGCTACGAGGCCGAGTTTGCGCGGTGGTGATTGGACGGCGGCAGCGGGCCCGACGGGGGTTGTTATGGCACCCGAGGCGCGGTTTACCACGAAGACGGTCCAGACAAACTCGTCGCCAGGGTAGACGGGCCCCGGCTGCGAAGTGAAAGTCATGGTAATCCCGAACTCTGGGATGACATTGTCAATGGTGAGCGTGCGGTCGGTAGCGGCCTCGAGGCTCGGAATCGAGTCCGGACGTGCGACGGACGGTAGGACAAAGCTCGCGCCATCGCCGATTGAGAGCTGCGTGGGGCGATGCGATCTTTGGAAGGGCTTGGTCACGCCTGTACCGAAGCCGGGATTCACGGGAAGGGTGAAGTCCAGCACCGTTGACCATGCCATGCGGATCTTTGGTTTGCAGGCCTCGGGCTCGATGAGTGCTGTGCACTCAATCGTGATGAAGAGGTCGCGGTTCGGGGTTTTGGAGGGAATGTCGCTTCCCTTGGGTGCAAGTCGGTACATCAGGGTGAGGTGGTCATGAGCAACACACTGAAGAGGAAGATCGAGGCCCGTGCTGTCGTTGAGGTCTTGCACCTGACCATCTGGTATATTCAGCTCGATCTTGTCCACGGTGACGACACAGTCGAAATATGGTGTGAAGTCGATCTCTAGCAGGGCTATGATCGCCGGACTGGGCGGTAAAGCGTTTGGCCGCGAGAACCGTACCCGTGTGTGGACTGCGGGATAGATCTTCCTGCACAGGTTCTGCAAGCCCCTGAGCATGGGAAAGGAGTCCTTGGTGATCTGTGTGGCCGGCGCAACCCGCGACACGCGTACTGCAGACAGTCGAGGCTTGACGCCTCCAAGAGAGGGATCTCGAGCAAAGGGCTCGAGAAGGTTCAGCCCAGCAGGCACACCACTCTCGAGATACCCATTCTGCTGCTTGCCAAAATGCGCCGGATCAGGCTTCAGGCTCGCTGTTGCGGTGAACACAACCAACGGCCCAAAAAGCCGCAGCCTCGGTCTCGTCAAGAAGATGGACGTCTTCCAAATCGTGTATTTGGTGAGCCCTTCCTCAGCGACGTTACCTCCGCCGTCGACTGTAGCAATCGGGCTCTGCACGCCCTCGACCTCCCCATTGTAGATCACCTCGGAAGGAGGTGTCGTATCGGCTCTGTCCGACGAAGGGGTGTTGAGTACTTGCGCCTGGACTGACAGCAAGAGTCTTTTCGAGTAGTTTTGTAATGCCTCGTCGGTCAGGCCATGCGTCTTGAGGATTAGGAAAATGTCGACGGTTTCATCTGGCATCTATGAATGAGTATTGTGAGACACGAGAACTTCAGGGGCCGAGCAGCGTGCCAGGAGGGCTTCATACCGAAGAGGAACCAGGGCCTGGACGCTATATCCGCCAGAGGCTGATTGGTAGCAATGGCCTTCGCTACCTCGTGCTTCACATTGACATTGGTTCCAAAGGGTATTATGTAGGTCAGATATGATTGTGCCAAAAAGGCAGAATCCCCAGCCTCTACGGCAGTGTCTTGCGTTTGGGAGGGCACTGCCATCTTGCAGTTTCTCTCCAGGTGGCGCTGGTTCTAGACCATGATCATGTTTCTGCCTGTCACGAGGGATGTATCTGGCCAGCCTCCGGGCGTGATGGAGGTCCTGGTGTTTTAACAATCAGCCGTATATAGAACGAGTTCAATATTGTTGCACGAGGGAAGCAGTAGAGGACGACGTAGTTATCGCATCGAATCGCCGCCAGGCCAGGGATCAAAGAGCTCCTGGTGGGGCTGTTCAGGGGGGGGGGGTACGTACCCAGGAAGGAGAGTCGGGGGTACGAAAGTACCATAGTACAAGCGATGGCGTTTATGGCCCGTGCACGCGCTCCCTGTTCCCGCTCTCAGCCAACCTCAGTTTTTGTTTCTTTTCGTCGCCTGCCGCCCAACCGAACAACCAACCTCCAGCACAGCCTACAGTTCGCCTTGTCGACTGTTGAATGTTGGTCTTGGTGCTGATCTATCTTCTTTTCTCTTTTACTTGCTGGATCTCAGGTCTAAACCAGCACATTTATCTGTATTCTCTTTTCGTATCTTGGTCACTCGAACCAGACAGCTCAAGAGGCAACGATGAATGGCATGCATGCACCGTTTCCCAGCCCTGGAGCTGCGGCCTGGCAGGAACATCGCACTCCCGACAATCGCGTGTATTACTACAATAACATCACCAAGCAGACGCAATGGACGAAGCCCGAGGACATGATGACCCCGGCCGAGGTGAGCCTTAGCAACCAAGAGATCCCCACATGCAGACTCCCTCTAACATTTAGATACAGCGCGCCCTCGCGAATCAGCCGTGGAAAGAGTACACCGCAGAAGGTGGTAGGAAGTACTGGTATAATACCGAGACCAAGACGAGCTCATGGGAAATGCCGGATGTCTATAAGCGGGCTCTTGGGGCGACCGATACACCGACGACTCCTGCCACCCCAGCAGGCCCCTTCCCTACACCTACACCCGGTGGCTCTGGCGGTCAAGGCTTCGACCGATACCGCGATCAGCGCGAGCCGATCGGTGAATCACGGCAGTTGGGTTTTGGAAACGATCTACGAGCTCAGCAGTTCGTGCCCGCCAGCGAGGAGCCCGAGTTTGCCACGCCTGAGGAGGCCGAGGCTGCTTTCGTCAAGCTTCTCCGCCGCAGTGGTGTGCAGCCTGACTGGACCTGGGAGCAGACGCTTCGCGCTATCCTAAAAGATCCCCAGTATAGGGCGATTAAGGATCCCCGGGAAAGGAAGATCGCCTTCGAGAGGTTCTGCAGCGACGTGATCGCCCAGGACAAAGAGAAGGCCAAGGAGAGACTGACCAAGCTCCGTGCTGATTTTGCCACGATGCTGAGAAGCCATCCCGAGATCAAGTACTACACGAGGTGGAAGACGGCCCGACCGATGATCGAAGGCGAGACCATCTTCCGCTCGACAAACGACGAGGGAGAGCGTCGCCAGCTCTTTGAGGACTATATCGTTGACCTCAAGAAGACGCACCGAGAACAGAAGGCCTCCTTGCGCAAGAGTGCTATGGATGGTCTGATTGACCTCCTGCCGAAACTCAACTTGGAGCCTTACACCCGTTGGTCTGAGGCTCAGGAGATCATCTCCTCCACAGAGCCGTTTCAAAATGACGAGAAGTACAAGTCCTTGAGCCGATTTGATATCCTGACTGTCTTTCAAAACCACATGAAGGCTGTGGAACGCACGTTCAACGACACGCGACAGGCTCAGAAGGCGAGGAAGCAAAGGAAAGAGCGTCAGAACCGTGATGGCTTCAGAAGCCTCCTCCGAGAACTTCAAAAGGATGCAAAGATCAAGGCGGGCACGAAATGGAGCCAGATCTTCCCCCTCATTGAGAACGATCCACGTTATGCGGCCATGATCGGCCAGAATGGATCGACTCCACAGGAATTGTTCTGGGACCTAGTGGAGGAAGAGGAGCGCAGCCTGCGAGGGACGCGCAACGACGTTACGGATGTGGTTCATGTGAGTGTCCCAGAAATGCCCAAACATAATCCAGATTCTGACAGGTATACGCAGGACAAACGGTTCGAGATCACTCCCAAGACCGACTTCCAGGATTTCCTTGCAGTGATGAAGGAGGATCGTCGTACTGCTAATATTGATCGGGACATATTGAAGTTCATCTTTGAGAAAGTGAGTCTGCTCTTGACCTCTCACACTTATTGCCAGCCACTGACAACATGTCTACAGCTCCAGGAGAAGAAGGCGAAGCCAGAAGAGGACCGGCAGGCCGATCGCCAGCACCAGCGTCGGCCGGTTGACGATTTGAAGATATTCCTGAAACGTCTGGATCCCCCCATCACTGTGAAAGACACTTACAAAAAGGTCAGAGCCCGCCTTGAGAAGGCCCCTGAGTTCCAGGCCGTGCCCTCGGAGGACGCGCGTCGTAGCACCTTTGACAAGCACATGCGCCGGCTCCGGGAGAAAGAAGAAGACTTGGAAAAGGAGAGAGACCGACAGCGACGACGCGACCGGTCGCGCGATCGACATCGAGACAAGGATAGAGAGCGTGAGAGAGACCGAGGTGAGCGATCTCACCGCAGGGGGCACACCAGATCCCGCAGCCCAGAACCCGATCTTTATGAGGCCGATCGCCGCAAGGCTATTGCCGAACGTGAACGGAACTACCGCAAGTCTAGCATGGCCGAAACATTACTGTCAGACCACAGGTCGTCAGGCGGGCATGATGATCGTGAGTACCGGGAGAGGGAGAGGGAGCGCGACCGAGATCGCGACCGTTTCAGAGACCGCGATCGCGAACGAGAGCGTGACCGAGATCGTGAACGTGAACGTGAACGTGAACGTGAACGGGATCGGGATCGTGAGCGGGAACGGGAGCGGGAACGAGACCGTGATTACGACCGGCCACCGCGCTCTCGCCGAGATGAGACCTTGAGTCACTACGAACGCGAGCGGCGTGATCGCGAGGAAGAGCGCGAGCGGTCTTACCGTCGCCGTGTCGTTGAACGCGACGTTGACGGCCTGAATTATGGTGACGAGAAGCCGAGCCTGCCGAGAAGGCGTCGTGCGGATGACGAAGACGAGCGCCGTCCGGACTCCAGAGACTCCAAGGTATGTCATTTGTCGATCCTTGTCCGTCTGCGCATTGGTACTAACAGCAGACACAGAGATTGAAGACTGAATTTTCACCTCGTGAGCGTACCCCCCGTCGTGATGGCCGTCTCAAAACTAGATCTCCCCAGCCTCCCCAGCCTCCCCAGCCGCTACCCAAGGACGAGACCTCAGGTGTCCATTCTGGCAGCGAGGAGGGAGAAATCGAGGAGGACTAAAGGCTCTTCCTCGCATCTGGCTGGGACGTAGGCAGAGTCAAGAAGAGGTTAAATGCTTCTCTACTCCAGCATCGAGCAGGGCGACATGGTGTACGCCACCCACCCCTCACGTGCTCAGACTCAAAGTTTTCTGCAGCGATAATCTGGACCGCCTCTGCTTCATCAAAGGAAACGGTCCCCACCCACACAACTCGAGGCGCATACGCGGTTGGACTGCCGGTGACAGTATCGCATACGGACAGAGGAGGACTACACAACAGCAGGGGACAGAATCATAGCAGGGCGAGACTTTTTTTCTTTCTTTTCTAGCCATGACTTGACCAACCCGTGGTCGAGGGATGGCAAGGGCTGCGGAAAGGCATGCCTTGAGGCATTCGTGTCGCCACAAGTACGTACGGCAATCGTCTCCGACTTCCTGTCGTGGTGGGCAAGATGACACACCGGACCAAACAGGCAACCTGACAGCCTCGTCACGCTCATCTACGACATTCTGGGCACTGAACGCCCCTTTCCCGACTTTCTTCCTTCTCATTTCTCTTCGTAAGGAGAGCCGCACGTCAACGAGTCAATAGACTCCCAAGAATTCGGAAACTGTTGAACGTTCGAGCACCAGCGTTCAATGGTCGAGCAAGCATTCGATCTTGACCGAACAAGACAAAGAATTTGGCGTCTGAGCGACTGATTGCCTGGTTGTGTACGTGTACCTACTTATCCTACCGACTCTCACCCGACTTTAGCACTCGAAAGGCAATGTGGACGGCTACAGCAATCTTTACCGCGCAAGCCTTTCTTCCTAATATTTTTTCATTTCTTTTTCATTTCGCCACGGGTGTAACGTATTTGGTGCACCGTATTAGTACATTCTAGCTAGCTTTCGAGGAATCCACGTAGAAAGAATGATTAAGTTTTGAAAATTTGCTTGGCCGACTTTTGAATTTGATGAGCACGTGCTATCAGTCTTGTGCCTATATTCTCCCTTTCATGTACTCCCTTTCATGTACTCCCTTTCATGTACTCCCTTTCATGTACTCCCTTTCATGTACTCCCTCCCCCCCACCTCTTTCTATCTTAGTGCGCAAAGATGTGTTCGCAAGACACATTCTCCGAATACGCCCTAGACGGCGGTCACCCTCTTGACCCATTGCCCCTCAATCTACAAAGACAAGATGCGGTTCTCGATCCTACATTTTGAAAGGGCAGTAACGACTTTCAGCAATTGAGTAAGGATGAGAAACAACAAAATTTATCAAATAGGATAGAAACTCCAAATCCATCATGTCTTGTAGGACCAGGCAACAGGGGATAGACCGCCGTCGCCGTCGTCAGATGTCGGGGTCGTCGTCCTCGCTCGGGCCGCTCTCCTCGAAACCCAGTTCACCGGAGGAGCCACTCCTGCCTCGGCCAGCACCTTTCTTTTGGACACCTAGAACGCCTTGGCCCGATGATGCATTGTAGCGATTATGGTGGTGGTGGTTATGTGGTGGGGGGAAGGTGTCCTCCTTGTCACCACCATGGTTGTGGTTATAGAAGAACACTGCTTCAAGCACTGATCTTGTCGTTGTCCTCGAGGAAGAAGTAGTTGCCGCTGAGCTTCTGCTCCTGGTCGAGTTGGGAGCCTCCCTTGTTGATACGCGGGCGGTAGTTGACGGGGTCACGGCGGAAAGTCACGTCGAGGTTCTTGAGGAAGGTGTTGCAACCGGTGAGCAGCGACTCGGGCTTGTTGGCGTGGGCGTCAACACCCGGCTGGCCGTCGAAGACAATGACACGGTCGGCCAAGTACGTGGCCATGATGAAGTCGTGCTCGACGATGAAGGCTGTCTTCTTGGCATGCATGATGAAGCGCTTGATAACGCGGGCGGCAATGATACGCTGCTCGGAGTCCAGGTAGGCGGATGGTTCGTCGATGACATAGATGTCGGCAGGGAGACCCAAGGCCAGGACGATGGCCACACGCTGCAATTCACCACCAGACAAGTGCTTCACCTCCTGATCAACGAAATCGTCAAGCTTAAGTGGCTTCACGACATCGGTCTGGAACTGAGGAGACAAGACTGCGAAGAGCGGTTAGCGGAAACTTCCAGAGAGGTCTAGCTAAATGAATTATCACTTACAAGAGGCCCTGATCTTCTTGAAGAACAGCTGGCGAACAGTTCCCTCGAACTTGGGCGTGATGGTCTGCGGCTTCATGCTGATCTTCATTTCTGGCACCTTCGCGGTTCCATCAGGCTTCAAAGCGCCAGCGAGAAGGCGACAGAATGTGGTCTTTCCAGTACCGTTTTCACCCATCATGACGAGGATCCTATTGTGACAACCGTTAGTTGGCCTCCCCCCAAAAGCTCCTATGGTGTATTTGTATAGACGTACTCTGAGTCAGTGAAGCTGCCGGAATCGATCTGGAGGTGGAAGTCGCCCATGGTCTTCTCCATGCGCGGGTAAGTGAAGGCACGTGTCTGGTCGTTGTCGAACTGATCGGAGGCTTCGGCAATCCGGAAGGTGAGGGACTCATCGCGGAAGCGCAGGTTCTCCGTCGGAATGTGGCCATCGAGGAAGATGTTGATACCCTCGCGAACACTGTGGGGAAGAGAGACGACACCGTACACTGCTGGCTGACCATAGAGAACGCAGACGTAGTCTGAAAGGTAATCCAAGACGCTGAGGTCGTGCTCGACAACTGCAGAGCCGATTAGCTTGTGACATACAAGGCGCTGGTGGTCATCGCGAGATGACAAGGAGGCATCACGTACCGATGATATAGTTGTCGTGCTGGGATAGCGACCTGATCATCCTGGCAGCGGCCAGACGCTGCTTGACATCGAGATACGAGGAAGGCTCGTCAAACATGTACACATCCTTGTTTTGGACCTATGTGAGGTATTAGCCTTAAGTGTTCTCTTCCCGAGCATGGTCAAGGGCAGAAACCTACGCAAGTCAGTCCGATGGCAAAACGCTGGAGCTCGCCACCAGACAGCTTGGTGACATCACGTTCGTAGATGTGTCGCAACTCCAGGACGTCGAGGACGTCATCCAGGTTGTCAAGCTGCTTCTGCTTGTTGATGAGAGCGTTGACGCTCTTCTCGGAGCCCTTGATGGCCCTAGGCAGCTGGTCGACATATTGGGGCTTCACAACAGATGTCAGGTCGTCCTCCAGAAGCTTGGTGAAGTAGTTCTGCAGCTCCGAGCCTCTAAAGTATTTTATAACATCTTCCCAGTCCGGCGGGTTGTCGTATCTTCCCAGGTTGGGCTTCAGTTTGCCGCTGAGGATCTTGAGCGCAGTACTCTTTCCGATACCGTTTGTTCCGACGAGACCAAGCACATTACCGGGCCTCGGCATTGGCCTATAATCCCATTAGTTCCGAGTATGGAAGACACTTGATGTCTTGTTGTCGACTTACAGTCGGTGGAGCTTGAAGCTGTTCGCGGAGTAACGGTGGGTGACCTGGGTCTCGAGGTTCGTGGGCAGGTTGATGATGGTGATGGCGCCGAAAGGACATTTCTTGGGGCAGATACCGCATCCTATGCAGAGGGACTCGGAAAGGAAAGCAAGCCGAGAATCAGGAGTAACCTCGATGCCTGGTTCGCAAAGGTCAGCAGGCGAAAGAGGAGGGGGAGGGGGGAGGGGAGAGGATCGGTCGTCGGGGACTAACAAAGCTTGCCGCTGCGCACGACAGGACACGACTTCTTGCATTCTTGACGGCATTTCTAAGGGAACTCGATATCAGTACACCTGAATTGACTGTTTCTGAGGTACAGGATTCACGAGATGGATAACTCACCTTCGGCTTGCACTGTTGCTCCGGAATGTATCGTCATGGTCAGTCCAGCGTCCTCTTAATATTGTGTATGGCGGGGTAGCGGGGCGGGGGTGCGGCATGCCTTGTCGCTATTCACAATAGCGATACTGAGGAAGAACGTCTGTTAGCAGATTGTCAAGGAAAACTCTGGCACCAAGGGAGTATCTGGTACATACCGCGTGAGTTTGTCGGCCATGATGACAGCGACGCGGAGGGTGGCGTGGAGGTTGTCGTAGAGGTGTCGGACAGGATTGAATGCCTTGGTGGGTTCAGAAAATCTTCGAGACGACTTTGAGATCGGCCGTCGCAGGCACTGCCCAGCCCTATTATGGTTTGGTAATGAATGAAAAGCGATAGGCCAGTTACGGTCAGTGGACGACGGGTGTTATGGTTGGGACCTTTTTTTCCTTTCTTTTTTGGTCAGACACTGCTGGGCGGGCGATGGAATTTGTGGCCCTTTTTACCGTACGTGGGACTAACTAGCCTGCCCGTGCAGCGCGGGGCAGGTCAATAATCAGACGGCCACTGATAGGTGGGCATGAGTGGGCAGAGGTGCTTACTACAACCTGCCTTTCTGTGTACGCTAGCCCCTGTAGCGCCACCCATTTCGAGGCCACCCGGCCCTGGGGTGCTATGATGCAAGGTCTCCTCGAGGTTGGTCAATCATTCAGCCTTACAACCTACAGTGCCATTTTTCAGGGCGTCATGCAGCACATACCGCGTGTTAATATAAGCTGTGTAACAAGAGGATGCAGCTAGATCTAGCAGGTACCATGCAGGTCCACGGATGTGGCCTCACTAGCCAGCCTTAAGTGGACCCAAGAGGCGTTGCTTTTTCTTGTTTCTCTCTCCCCCTCTGCAAAACTGTGCCGATGCTGAGGCTGGATGCTATCCATGCATGGTCCTGAAAAGAGAAGAGCAGGGGATCAGCAATGGCTGCCACAGAGGTGTATGTACTGTAAATACACCCTCCAGCTGGTGTAGACATATCAGGTGCTGCAGCCCTTGGCTCTCCTCGTCCTCGATGTTGTCATCATCAAGCACCTTTGTAGGCTGCCGAGGAGATTCTTTCTTAGTAGTATGATACAATCAGATATCCTACGTCAAGGAAACTCATTAGACCACGCTACATTGGGACTCTTCAAATTCTACAGTTGAAGACCTAAACTAAATTGTTTTGGTGTGGGCAGTGCGACCCTCCGTCAGGGTCCGGCTCTGCACATTTTTCTTGATGCGGCAGCTTGCAGTTGAGCACCACCAGTCAACCACCCCTATGGCCACTCTAAAAAGGACAACATTCAGAGCACTATATATTGAACACCGTTTGGTGGATACTCTATGCTGTTGCTTGAGCTCTGGGAAGATGCTGCAGGGGCCTCTCAATTTATGCAGGGCTGGGGTGACCGTCTTCATAGCCCCAGCTCGCTTCTAAGGCTATGGTCACAGTACCGAGGCAGCTGAGTTACACTCCCAGCTGCACAGCCTGAAAAATCCAGCCCAACACTGGCACTTCAGGACCTCTTTTATCAGAGCATCGATTCCAAGGTGGCACACAGCATGAAACATATACTGGATTTATATTTGTGTGTGCTCTTTCATGCTTGTCTAATTGGTTGAATGTGCCATAGCTTATCTATCTCTTCTTCTTTAGACGTCTCCTTGCTCCTTTGCCTAACAAATATCTCTTGCACTCAAAAGCCGCATGCATAGCCCTTGCCAGCTTCATTAAGCTGAACCATTCAGTATACAAGACAAGGCAAGCAAGCAGGCTAGTCTTCAAAGGCTTCTTGCACTGTATTATAACCTACCAAGATAATACAAGCAAAGGTTCTCTGTAAAGCTAATCATGCTTCCTTTTCTTCTATTGACTTCCATGGTTGGGCAGTTAGCAAACAGCCCTTTCTTGTCATGGAAGCCTCTGCTGTCGTGTGTCTCTCGTGGTGGGCCACCCCCATAGCCAGCCAAATGAAACTTGAGAATAAATGAAGTAAACAACAATGACTAGCCCTGATGACAACAGCCCAAGAAGGTCAGCTAGGTCAAAAGCTGACTGGTTTGTGTGCTAGGTAGGCTGGCCTCCAGCCAGGAACATACTTAAAGGAAAAGACAGAAGTTGATGTCTCTCTCATCTCAGCCCACCAAGGCTGCGAGGGTCCAAAAAGCAGTGGTGGAATAGCCCCAGCTAGTCACTCCCAAGCCTGAGCCACTAACAGATTCACAGCGTGACTCCACAGCAAGCTCGTTAGCACCCCGGCCAGCAAGTACTTCAGCTCAGACCACCCTGGACCCCAACTCTCTGCGACTTAGCCCACTGTCCCCTCTACTGGATTTGCCCACCACTGACTGCACTTGTCACTCTTTGAAATTTACCGACTTCTGCCTTCCTTTCCCTCATCCACCCGCACGCAAGTAACCTCCAGACACCAATACCGCTCCCCAACCCACATCACCACCAACCATTTCCACCTCTACCGACCAAAAGATTCTAGTTCAATCCTCTATTTTCCTGCTGCCTGGGGTCTGTCAGTTTTATGAATGACTTGTAAGTCCCCCCCCATCCACCATTCCATCGCTGGTGGGAGCTGCCGCGTCTGCCTGTCCTCCGCCTCGTGTCTTGCCATCAAGTCCCCATCGAATACGGACACGCGCCCCCTTGATATTCAACCATATTCCTCGGGGGCCTGCCCTCGGAACACCTGTGATCGATGGGCCTGCGCCTCGTCGATGATGCCGATGCGTCTGCGACCTCGTCAGAGCCGTCTGGCCTCAGGTCCGACCCCAATTGACTTCCATCGCCCACCAGCCTCGTCACCATCAGTGACAGCGGGGGGATGCGACAAGCACAGTATATAGCTGATTTCCAGCTGTTCCAAGGCGGTCTGCTTCTTTTCGGGGTCGCCTATGGCATCTGCAACGTGTCCTCTGGCCGCGTCTCGATCCATCAAGAGAAACATCACTGACATCGCCGTCCCACAGCAGCCAGCCTCGCCAGCCTCGGTGACCATGTCTTCCTCACCGGAATCCAGTCCGGTTAATGGAAATCTTTCGCCAGTCGCAAACCACGTATCTGTACAACTCCTCGACCCCGAGCCCAGCGACAGCGATCTGTCCGACGCCCCAGCGCCCGACCTCGGTTCTCCCGCCTCTGGCTCGCGCGACGAGCTTGACCAGGCCGCCACGAACGGCCGCGCCGATGATTTCGATGACCCTTCGAGTTCCAGTAATGAAGATGCTCCCAACGACGGCGATTTTGATGACACGGTAGAGGCTGCCTCCCCCGTTAGCAACGGGGACCAGATCGAGGCCGCCTCTTCAGACGACTCGCGGACGGCCTCGAAACGGAAAGCAGGTGCCGGCTTGGAGGAGGAGTACATGAGAGAGAACCCCGAGCTCTATGGCCTGAGAAGAAGCGTATGTGGCTGGGCCCCTCAAACTCTTGGAGGTACACCGCTAATCAACCCCCACAGTCTCGCCCACAGCAGCGTCGCAAGATTGTAGGCTACCCTTGCCCGTCAACTGTGCCGTCCCCGAAGAGGCTTGCTGACCACGTGTAATCCAGGTCGAAGAGGATGATGAGTCCGAATCCGACTCTATCGTTGCCAGCCGACGGGTCGTCAAGAAGCGACGGACGGAGCGCTCTTTGCCTTGTAAGCTTTCGTTCCACGTCAGCGTGATGCCCCGAGCTTCACTAACGAGGTGCCCTTTCCAGCCTCTAAGCGCGCTACCCCTCTTCGCCAGACGCCAATCGATGACTCTGATAGCGACACATATGGCGGTGCTCGGGCCAAGAGCTTCCAGAAGAGAGCTCGTCGGCAAGCCGAAGCCCAGCCCGCTGTGGCGCTGGCAGAGAAGCGTTGGAACAGCCGCAGGGCTGCTCGTGTCTCGGCTGGAGCATACCAGGAGAGTGACGTTGAAGTAGATGACGACTCCGACCTCACCCCGAATTACTGGGCCACGGCCGAGTACGAGGACACCTCGCCTTATATCGAGAAGATCATCCGACACAAGCTGAAGCCCGATTGTGAGATGACCCGAGAGACGACTCGACATGACTTCGAGTACTTGGTCAAGTGGCAAGGCCAGTCTCATATGCACAACTCATGGGAGTCCACAGAGTCTGTTGTTGGCTGCCGAGGAATCCGTCGGCTCGAGAACTACTACAAGAAGGTAGTTGAGTTCGAAATCAACCTGCACTTCGAAAACGACGACATCACACCCGAACAGAGAGAGGAGTATCTTCTCGACCGCGAGCGACAGCAAGAAGCGGTCGAGGATTATACCAAGGTCGAGCGTGTCGTGGCTGTCCGGGATGGCGACGACGGTGACGAATACCTGATCAAGTGGAAAGGCTTGCAGTACGACGAGTGCACCTGGGAGACGGCCAGTGCTGTCAGCAAGAACGATCAGGACAAGATCGACCTTTTCCTGGACCGCTCGTCACGTTCCTGGCAGTCAGATCGGACCGAGTCCAACGTCGATACCCGCACCCCAATGCGCAAGATTGAACACCAGCCATCGTACATTCAGAATGGTGAGCTTCGGGAGTTCCAGATGAAGGGGTTGAACTTCCTCGCCCTCAACTGGACTCGTGCGAACAACGTCATATTGGCAGACGAGATGGGTCTGGGTAAGACTGTTCAAAGCGTGTCCTTTCTCAGCTGGCTGCGCAATGACCGTGGTCAGGAAGGCCCGTTCCTGGTGGTTGCACCCCTCAGTGTCATTCCGGCTTGGTGCGATACCTTCAATCACTGGGCTCCAGACCTGAACTACGTCGTCTACCTTGGTCCTGAGGCCGCGCGATCCACCATTCGCGAGCACGAACTCCTTGCCAACAACAATCCCAGAAAGCCCAAGTTCAACGTCCTCGTCACCTCCTACGACTACATCCTCCTCGACGCAGATTTCCTGAAAACTATCAAGTGGCAAGTTCTGGCCGTGGATGAGGCCCACCGGCTCAAGAACCGCGAGTCCCAGCTTTACGGGAAGCTTGTCAGCTTCAACGTGCCCTGCAAGGTTCTCATCACCGGCACCCCTATCCAAAATAACCTAGCCGAGTTGTCAGCCCTGCTCGACTTTCTCAACCCCGGCAAGGTCCGCATCGATGAGGACCTGGAGCACCTGGGCCAATCGGAGAAGAATGAAGTAGTGGATGAGGAGAAGGACCAAGAGCAGCGAAAAGAAACGCAAGAGAAACTCGCCCAGCTACACACTGCCATTGCGCCCTTCATCATCCGTCGGACCAAGGAGACAGTCGAGTCTGACCTGCCACCCAAGACCGAGAAGATCATTCGCGTTGAGTTGTCCGACGTACAGTTGGAATACTACAAGAACATCCTCACCCGCAACTACGCGGCCTTGAAGGATGCCAATGGCCAAAAGCAGTCCCTTCTCAACATCATGATGGAGCTGAAGAAGATCAGCAATCACCCATACATGTTCCATGGCGTCGAGGAGAGAGTATTGAACGGCAGCACGCGTCGTGAGGACGGCATCAAAGGTCTGATCACGAGCAGTGGCAAGATGATGCTTCTTGATCAGCTTCTCACCAAGCTCAGGAAGGATGGCCACCGCGTGCTGATCTTTAGCCAGATGGTCAAGATGCTTGACATCCTCGGAGATTATCTCCGCATACGCGGTTATCAGTTCCAAAGACTCGATGGCACTATACCCGCTGGCCCCCGTCGCATGGCGATCAATCACTTCAACGCCGAGGGCAGCGACGATTTTTGCTTTTTGTTGTCAACCCGTGCGGGTGGCCTGGGAATCAACCTTATGACTGCCGACACTGTCATCATCTATGATTCAGACTGGAACCCGCAAGCCGATCTCCAGGCCATGGCACGGGCCCACCGTATCGGTCAGAAGAAACCGGTCAGTGTCTACCGACTCGTCGCCAAACAGACCATCGAGGAGGAGGTTGTCAAGAGAGCTCGTAACAAGCTGTTCCTGGAGTACCTGACGATCCAAGCCGGCGTCACGGACGAGGGCAAAGCCCTTCGTGAACAGTTTAAAGACCGGGGACTCAAGGTGGACGAGGCGAAAACGGCCGAGGACATCCAAATGATTCTCAAGATGCGGTCCCAGAACTTGTTCGAGCAATCGGGCAATCAGGAGAAGCTAGAGCAGCTTGACATCGATGCCATCCTGGAGCAGGCCGAGGAAACCAAGACTGCCGTTGACGATAAGCTCAATCTGAGCACGGGCGGCATTGACTGGGACAACTGGATGCAGGTGACTGATGTCAAAGTTGACGAGACGGCTCTTGATTGGGACCAGATCATCCCTGCCGACCAGCTTGCCGTCGTGAAGGCCGAGGAGGAGAAGAAGCAGCACGATGCATTCCTCGCCAAAGCCAGAGAGGAAAATGCTCCCCGGAAGGCCGCCCTGAAGAACATCAAGAAGACTACCGATAACGATAGGGCTGACCGCCTGGCGAAGAAGCGCGAGAGGGAGAGACAAGAACTCGCCGAGCTCGAAGAACAGCGGGCCCTTCTGTCTGACCCACGACGGCCTCTTAACGAGAAGGAAACGCGTAACCTGATCCGTGCCTTCTTCCGTTATGGCTCCATGGATGACCGCGCTGAAGAAGTGATCCACGAGGCTCGTCTGTCGGACCGCGATCCTGAATTTCTCCAAGGTATTGTCGACAGACTTGTGGCTGACTGCCAGGCTGCTGTCGATATCAGCAATGAGAAGGTTCGTGAGGAAGAGGAACGAACAGGCAAGCAACTCGCGAAGAAGGACAAGAAGGCTGTGCTCGTCGACTTTGGGGAGGTCAGAAAGGTTAATGCGGAGACGGTCTTGGAGCGACCGCCGCAGATGAGGCTTCTGCGCCAGATCCTGCAAGGACAGGCAAATCCCCTTAACTTTCGGCTACCAGAGGCAGCCAAAGCCGCACACTACACCTGCGAATGGGGAGCTCGCGAAGATGGCATGCTACTCATCGGCATAGACAAGTATGGTTTCGGCGCCTGGACTCAGATCAGAGACGACAAGGAACTGAACATGGCTGACAAGTTCTTCCTGGAGGAGCACCGGGTGGACAAGAAGGAGGAGCGCAAGAATGCTACGGAAAAGAACATTCAGTCTCCCGGTGCCGTCCATCTGGTTCGTCGCTCCGAGTACCTTCTGTCTGTCTTGATGGCCAAGCACTCGGACGATGCTACCTACAAGAAGGCTGTGGAGAATCACCACCGCAGCAAGAAGAACCTCGTCAACGGCCACCGTCGCAGCGATGTCAATTCGGCTTCCGCTTCTCCCGCACCTGGGTATACCAAGAAGTCATCACAAAACAGGGAGCGCAACCGGGAGCGCATGGGAGCGCACCTTAGCGACACGTACCGGTCTCGAAGCCTAGCAGATGATCGCGGAACGCCGCGCCCCGAGCACAAGAGAAAGCACCTGGACGACCACCAAGACCGGCACAACAAGCACCGACGCACCGAGCACGGGCACGGCGAGGCACGGCACAAGGATGACAAGGCTCGTGCAAAGCTCGGTCCCGATGCTCTCGAACGCCTCAAGAAGGCCCGTGAGGACGCTGTGCGGCGCTTCAACCGTTTGATGGAACTCGACGATGAGAAACTAGACTCGGCTAATAACGAGCACCTCATCTGGTCGCTGCTGAAGCCCGTGCGAGGCAACTTCCAACGCATCATGCACACCACGGCCGAACACATGCCTTCGGCCAAGGAACGTGCAAGGACGATGGGTTCTGAGCTGCGACAGATCGGCAATCACCTAATCGGCCTTCGAGATGCCGGACTCCCCCGTGAGCAGCTGGAAGGCCTGATGCCACAATTCTGGTAAGAGACCTGTTTCACTCAACCCCCCCAAAATCATTTACTAATCGCAGTTTAGGGATTTCTTGGCCACCGTATGGCCAATTGGTGAAGTCGAAGTCACGGGCAAGAGGCTCTCCAGGATGTACCGCGACCTCCGAGAGAAGGACAAAAAGGTAGACGACGAGAAGCTGCAAGCCAAGAGACGAGAAGACCTTGAGGACGGAGAAATCGATGTCGAAGACGAGAAACGTCGTCGGGAGCGAAAAGAGGCTCGACGAGAGCCAAGCGAAGACACGCGCCGTGACTACCGTCGCGATGATAGGCATCGCGCCTACGAGAATGGTGACCGCCTGAGCTTCCGCAGGGACCGCGATCGTGGCCAGTCATTGGTTGATCGGCCGAGACCGTCGTGGAGCCCCAACGCCCAACAGCACCGACACAGCCCCTACTAGGTGCGCGAGCCGTGAAGTCAACGTGCTTCATGAGCGTCGCTCTGCTGAGAGCGGACAACACTGTCGGCTGCTTCCATCTTCTTCGCGGCAAGAACCGCCGCGCCTCAAGTTCAATAGTAGCAACGTTCTGATGAGAGTTCTTCATCCCAGTCTCGCATATCGCCGGGCGACCACATGGCAGAGTCTCGGACGAAGAACGGGGCAGCATTATTCCGGCGTACTGGAAACATGAATTGGCGTTACTTGGTTGTGGTCAACATACTACATGACCTCGGGGGGTCACATAAATCAGATAAACTGGTCTTGGTGTGGCTTAATTGCTTTTATCCCCCCCCCCCCCAAAAAAAAAAGATACAGCATTTCTGTATAGGAGCGAGTGCTTCCTCAGCGAAAAGGAGAAGATTTGAGTTTCGTTGTTATCACAGTTGACAGATAACCAACCATTGGGAGGTTCTACTTTTTCACATCGAACGTTCAGCTGGCTATGAGGCAATAGAGTGTCGGTGGGTTGTGGTCTGGAGTCCAAGTTTGTGTGGGAGGAAGGATCTCTGGTGCACTGGGACGGTGTTCAGTTTGGCGACGTGCCCTCACATGTGACGGAGATCACAAACTTGTATCAGTTATTCTGAGATCACGGGTGAAATGGGCGGGCATTGAGAAGTCCGCTGGCTGAGTCTTATCCTGTGGCCTGGGGGAGGGTTTTTTATTATTATTATTATTATTATAGCTATTGATTCATGTAGCTTGCCCAGGTCCAGGGTCCAGAGCTGTTTATTGCACAATGGCTCAATCAGAAATGAAGAAAAGATATTCTAAAATTTGAGGAGGCTTGATGATTGTGATTCCCCCCCCCTCCCCTTCCCCCCCGTATGCCTGTCCAACGGTGACTGACCGTCGTTCCAAATTCTCCTCGTCAATCATGCATGCCCCAACATGAAAATATATATCTCCACACCATCCTGGCCTCACAATCAGTCTAGAAACGGGGCACTCATCTCCTTTCGAGAGAAGCCATTATATTATAGGCCACACAGCCTCATCATCCTTCCCCGGGGGTGGATTTCGGGAGGGGGAGACATGTTACGGCGTAGCGAAGGGTAGGTTCTGTGTCGGATATCACAACAAATGAAAAGAAGACATCACGATGTTATCAAGACAGTGTATTGACTTGAGACGTATATCGATTACTGTGAACACCGCGACGACATCAACGCCCACCCCCCTTGGTGTATGTCTTGTGCCACCAGAACTGATAACTATGTTTACAACTCGTAATGTCTGGGTTGATGAAGAGGTAAGGCAACAAGGCCCCTCCCCATACCTCAAAAACGTAATCATGATCCACATCTCCTTCATCACGTCTTCCCCCCTCCATAACCCCTCATTCTCATGACCTGATCCTCCATCTGGAAAACGCCTCGCTGGCACGTGAAATTCTCAGGGGTATATCCCATCTATCAAGACAACCCATCCATGAATGTGAGTGGATATCCGGAAGCAAAGCAAAGCAAAGGGCAACAACGCCTCTCGGTTCGTGAAGAGACGTAGGTACGGTTTGATACAAAGTCGGGGGGGGGGGTGGTTGAAATGGTTTGAAGGCGTAGTAGAGTTCGGACAGAGATCTCTGCTTTCGGGCGATACTCGACTTTATAGGTATTATATCTCTCGCCTTCTGTGCCATTCTATATCGAGTAACTTTGGTCCTTCGATGCTTGGTTTCTTTCAGACCTGGGCGGAAAGAGGTCCATAGCGCTAGATGCCAGTGGCTTCCCAAAGGAAGGGCCACGGCGCAGGAACACGCTGCGAGGCTGCTGCTTCATCAAGCTGACCGTTTGCTCCGGGGAGCTAGCTGGATCCGTCGGCCGTGGGATCACCGAGCTCGATCGACGGGGCATGAAAGCTCGGGTCGCTGGATGAAGCATCGGCTCGCTGATAAATGAAGTTGTCCACGGCCTTGCTATCGGGTCGCAGCTCGGGCAGGCACCCGCGCAGGCTGTCTGGCTCTTGCGACATCTGGTTGACGGACTCATACTCGTTCTTGATCATCTGTAGCGGCTCCTTGGCCGCCTTTTCTGCCTTGGATGGCCCCTTGGTCGCCTTGAACGCATTGGTGATCTCATACTTGGGCCTTGTCTCCTTCCGGGGCTGCCTGGCCTTCTTCTTCTTCGTCGTCTTTGGTGCGCCGGCCTCCTTGGCACCGGCCGTTGTACCGAAGGTGAGTGTGCTCTGCTTGGTCTTGCCCTTCGGTAGCGTTTTGCGAGGTAGAGGCGAGCCCTGGCGAGGGCTCACGCTTGGGGTGGGTAAGGATTTCTCGACGACCTTGTCCACGAGCTTCGACTTGAAGTCAAGAATGTTGACGGGCTTGTTGTCTGCACCGCCAGAGTCAAGTGAGGAGGAGCGCTTCTTGCCGTCGAGGACCACATCGATCTTGTCGCGGCTCAGCCGTTGCTCGCACTGCTCCTCCTTCTCCACCGAGCCGGAGACCATGTACTCCTCCTTGTCGGTACCAACATCCTCACAATCCCAGTGAGGCAGATTCAACAAGCCGGCGATATCATCCGACCTACCGCGGATGACCAGGTCCCACAAGTCCTTCACATCGGGGTTCTGAGGCTCGGGGTCCAGGTTGATCCAGGCGGTGAAGCCATCTCGCGTCGAGCGCGTGGCCCGGCACAGCACCTGGACGATCCGTCGCACGCCTGGGATCTTGAGGCTCGTGCCGACCACGATGACGGCGTCGGGCACTTTCTTGAGGTCGGCCTCAGAGACACTTCCAATAGCATCTCCATCGGGATTAAACTCGTTGTAAAGGACCATCCGCGGCCTCAGCCGCCCGACGCCGTGGCTCCGCTTCCCGGCAAATTTCGTGCGCACGTCATCCTGCTCCTTGCACAGTCCACACAGGGGGGGCTCTGGGCCCTGGAAAAGATTCCCGTCGAACCTGGCGACATGGTTGCACTTGGTGCACTGCATTTTCTCCAGTCCGCCGTGAACCTGGATCGTGACCGGCCAGGGCTTCTTTGGGGGCAGCGGTATGCTGGTCGCCAAGGGTTCGAGGGAGGTGTCCAGACAGTCGACGTTCTGGGTGTACAGCCGCAGCAGGCGGCCCTCGTGCGCGATAGTCGCCAGCATGTGGTGGAAGGCGGTGGGCTTGGCCTCCTTGGTAAGGCGTGACAAGTCACGAACCATCTTATGAAATTCTGCCGTGGACTTGTCGTCCTTGTAGACGGAGGCGTCGAAGAGGGCCTTGCCGCCGCCCTTGATCTTGTGCTTGTCCTTGAGCGTCCTAAAGAGACCCTCGCTGGATCGAAAGTCGGGAACTTTTGGAGGGGGGGGGAGGGGTCATCAACGTCAGCCACCCTGCTGCTGGCAAGGACATGTTCGCGGGGCACGAGGGAGGAGGAGGAGGAGGAGGAGCCCCCCCCCCCTTCCCCAAGGTATAAACTTACTTCCGGCCGAGACAGAGATGCCAGCTCCGGCAATGACGACGATCTTCTTCTTGGTGCGCAGGACATGCAGCAGGCGGTCCAGATGTGCCTCGCCGGCCTCGTCGCGGTTGTCAAGATCCAGGTACTCGGTGGTCCGAGGCTTACGCTGGGCAATCTTGCGCCTCTTGGCGGGGGGCTGGCCGTCGGTACGGACCTGGATCTCGCCGACCTCGACCTCGACGGCGTCCGGCAGCTTGAGGGGGGAGGCGCAGCCGGAGGGGACAGCAGATGAGGAGGGCGAGGGATACCGGCTCGAGGCGTCCATGGTGAATGTGTTGGCGGAGCTGGTCCGCGGCGGTAATGAGGGCGACCGTGAGAGGGCTGACAGAGGAGACGAGGGCGAGAGCATAGAGGGAGTAGAGGAGAGGTCGGAGAGAGGCGACGAGGGGGTCGGCGAGGTGATCCTGCCGGAGGGCGTATCCATTGTGACGCGCACCCGAAAGAGAAAAAAAGAGAGAGGGAGGGAGGGAGACAAAGGTGTTTGCGCTTGTCGCGAAAGAGCGCGTAGAGGTGTCTCTAGCGGACGCTGGGCGAGGTAAGGGAGGGAAGTCCAGTACAAGGAGTACAATCGAGACTCGCGAGAAGGGAGGAAGGGAAGTAAGATTTAGTTTGAAATGAGGGAAAGGAGAGGGAAGAGGAGAGAGGAGGGAGGGAAGAGGAGAGAGGGAGGGAGGGAGGGCGTTGGTGTGTCGCGCCGTCAGCAGGGATTGGCGCCTGACTGTGTTCTTCTTTCTTCAGGCCATTGTGCCGGCGTTTCTGGGGATTCCTTCTGTCTTTTTTGTTGTTCTTGTTGTCCGTATCGTGCATGTGACTATAGGACTTGGAAGTCTATTGTCACCGTAAATTATTGTGGTGTGGTGGGTGTGGGTGTGTGAGAGAGTGGCGAGAGTGCCCGGAGGAGGACGGGGGAGGAGGAGGATTCGAGGACTGAGACCTTTTTCCAGGATGGGGCCGCAGGGCAAGGAGACTAACTGGATGGATGATGATGAGAGAGTGAAAATAAAGCTTGCGCCTGCAGGTTGGGGCGTGCGGGTACCTACCTCTGCAGCCTCTTCCCCCCCCCCCCCAAAGAGCCTGTTCAGTGTGTTGCTTGCTTTTGTACTAGGGCCACTAAAGGGTTGTTTTGGCCCACAGCCGTCAAGTCCACACTCCAAAAGACAGTAACTGAACCAACTACTGTTAGATTGAAGTCTATACCATGTACATATACTGTGAGGGTAAGTACAGTACAGTACAGTACAGTACAGTACAGCACAGCACAGCACAGTAGTGGTAAGGTGACAACTTGAAGAAGGGGGGGAAGGGGGAGAAGAGGAAGAACAAGTAAAATAAAAAAATAAAATAAAAAATGGTAAACTTTATGACAGGGCAGCAAGTGCAGTGCAGTGCAGTACAATGTGCAGGTTATGGCAGAGCCATAATGTCCTCACAAAGCTGCTTTTGTTTTGGACAGTCAACCTGAGTTTTGATTGATGTTGGCACAGGATTCCAAACCAACAACAAATCATGACAACTTGACCATGTTTGCTGTGTTTCTTGGTCAGGCACCTTTTGCAATAGCCTCGAGAAAGAAAAGCCTTGATGCAGATTGTTGTTCATCGGGGAGTTCCGCTGCTGTATGCAGGTGATGAAGCCTGAACCCAAACAACACCCCCCCCCCTTCTGGGTAACACAGTATGAAGAGGATCTAAATCTCGGCTAGCTTGGAAATGTGGTGCCCTACATACCTCACCTACAATTGTGTTTTTATATCCTAGATGTGCAGGAACCAGAACAAGAGAAGGAAAAAAATAAGAACCCTTTTGAAACTCGAAAGCCTGTCTACTACCAGGGCCCCTTCGGCTTTCATTCTCGGAGGGTTGCAACGAGGATGATAGCGTCACTGGGGTAGTACTGTGCTAGCTGGTGGCCCCCCCCCCCCCCATAGCAAGACTCCGCATGAACATGGGGGGAGGTTCGTGGTTGCTAGGAAACGCATGTGTGCCCTGTGGAGCAAGAGACTTGCAGGGGAGCCAGGCACTGCCAGGCACATGCCAGGCGTGCCAGGGTACGCCAGATTTATTGCAGGGGCAAGGCCTTACCTGAGGGCCTAAGCTCCCTTGACCCTAGAACCCCTACAGTATTCAAGGTGGCGTGTACAGTACCACAGTACCACAGTAATCCACGCTTAGCTCAGCACTCGATACATATGCGGCCTTCATTACATACTAGTACGTTTCCTCCTCCTCCTCCTCCTCCTCCTCCTATTCTGCTTCCACCAAGATAATCGATGCCACAATCCAAAAAAACAAAAAAAGACACAAGAAATCCACACCAATCTCAAGTCATGTTCACGACGACTTCTCACCACCACCACCACCACCACTCCTCACACGCACCCGCACGGGAAATCCATCCTTGATGTGGCCCGTGATATCGCCCACGCCCATCACCGGATACGCCTTTTCCCCAAAGGCCTCAGGCGCATCCGCCGCGTACGCCGGCTCGAACTCGAGATCCCGCAGTGTCATGGCCAGGATGGCCCGCAGCTCGAGCTGTGCCAGCTCCTGCCCGATGCAGTTCCGCGGGCCCAGCTCGAACGGCCGCCACGCGTTCCGGCGCGGGTGCAGCGGGTCGCCCTCTTCCGCCAGCCACCGCTCCGGGAGGAACTCGTCCGGCCGCGCCCAGTAGTCCGGGTGCCGCTGCGTCGCGGTGCTGGCGCTCAGCATAAGGAAGCCGTCCGTCGGGTACACTTTGCCCGTGTCCGGGTTCGTCAGGGGGCTGTCGGCGTCGCCCATGCGCGCCGTGGCCGCGGGGGGGTACAGCCGCAGGATCTCCTTGACCACGCCCTGCGTGTACGGCATCGAGTTGAGGAGGTTCGGGTTCTCGCTCAGCCGCGAGAAGGCCTGCGATGGGTCGGGCCCCAGGACCTCGTCGTGCTCGGCGCGGATCCTGCCCAGCGCCGCCGGGTCGCTGTACAGCCGGCTGTACGCGAAGGAAAGGGTAGATGCCGTGGTGTCGTGTCCCGCGAAGATGAAGATCTTGAGCTGAGCCACGGCAACCTCGAGGAATCCTGGGTCGACCCCCTTCAGTTTCCCTCCGGCAAAGGACTGCTCTTGGACCTCGGCCCGGTAGGCCTTGACCGCGAGGTTGTTGATGGTCTTGACTCGCGAGACCTCCCCTTGGTCGAACTTGGCAATGCCATCCTCGATCAGCGGGGCAAGGAACTTCCTCATCTTGCGGTTGTTGTTCCACACTATGAGGGGCCGCAGCGGGAAGTGCTCCTTGATCAGATTGGCCACGCTGTAGTCACAAGTGAGCCACCAGACCTGAAAGCAATGGTACAAGTCAGCTATGGCCTCGGTCAGGGGGCATCCCGCACCAGCTTCTTACCTGATCCTGCAGTATCTTCACAAACTCGCTGGACCTGGTCTGACTGTGCAGCCTCATACCCCTGGATGGATTGTCAGCGGAGAGCGTTTCCCCCCCCCCCTCCTCCCCTAGTTTATATGAGGAGAAACTCACAAGGCAGCGCGGCAAATCACGTCGACGGTCGCTTTTTGAGCTGTCTTCTCCATATTGACGATCTCACCTGTCCGGCTGGCCTGGATAAATATCTCCTTGAGCACCTGGATCTCTTCGAGGAAGGCAGGCAGCAGCGCGGTCAAATTCTTGGCAGAGAATCCCTACAAGGCTCTGGTCAGTCCGTATACTTGAGGATATATATCAAAGACATCCACGAAGGCTGTACTTCAGCGTTGGCATGACACGTACTGGATTGAAAACGCTCCGCCAGGTCTTCCAGTCCCGACCCTCCATGGTCACCAGATCGTGCAAACCCGTCAGGGGCTCCAGCTCTCGGGCTACCATTGGCGCCTTGAGGAAACTTGTCTCTTGTGTGAACTGGGCGATCATGTCTGGGTGGAAGACCATGATCATCATCTCGCCAAAGGGCCAGGTGTCTAGATACAAGAGGCCCCCGGCGCAGGCCTCAGGATATGCCTTGATCAGGACATGACACATTCCAAGTTTGGTGCTTCATTTGGGTGTCAGCAGTCGCCCTGAAAACTCAAAGACATCCCCCCCTCCCCCCCCCCAACAAAAAAAAAGAAAAAAGAAAACTACCCACTAGTCACTCGGGTAAGGGGCAAGTGCCTTGCCCACGTGGATCAAATGGCCAAAGAGAAAGGAGTGGGGGAGCATTGGCTGTTGTTCTTATCAGCTTTGGGCCTCGATCATCAATTCCTGAAGCGGGCAACCAGCAGGAGCACGTACAACGTCGTATAGCTTCAGTATCCTTCGAAACTGTGTCCTCGCTTGATAGAGGCGCACGAAAAACATGACCAAGCCAGCGAGTGCTGCGATCCCGAGGGACCAGGCCAGCAGCGCGGCACTGGGCTCGAACAGGTCATTCCACAGAATAGCCATTTCGTTCAGTTGTGTGTCGGATGATCCAGACTCAACACGCAAAGATAAGGGAAGCGCCTCGACTGGCTGGCTGTAAACTTGGGCATACGGTCAGCTCTTATATATATATATATATATATATATGATACTACTGCCTAGTACAGCTTGCTGGTGAATCCTTCGGGTCCACAGGGTATCTCGGAGCTGAGCAATAATAGCTGCCTGATCCTGACAAGATAGCAAGGGCCCTGGTGTGTTACGTGGAAGGGTTCGGCCTACCTGTCGTATCTGCATTTACCTGTTAGGTTGTGGGAAGTCTCTCCTAATGGCTATGAGATGTGCTCGAAGATGATACCACAAACAGAGAACATTATGAATAGATCAAAACTCTAGAGGGAGGGGGTTTCACTTCTGCATCAAGACCTCACTGGCCCTCAAACACCGGAGAGAAGAAGAGAAGAATAGAGAGGTTATGACATGTACTTTGTGATGAGACCAACTGACCACTGAAGTGCTTAAATAAATGTGCCAGAACTAACCCATAGATGGTTTTGTCAATTTGTGAGTGTGTGTGTCTCTCTCTCTCTCTCAGCAAACGAAGACAACAAACAGCTTGGGTAATACCAGCCCAGTGCTTCGGTAGCACTCAAGATTTGTGGCGGGCGGTTTGAGGCTAATCTCGAAGTGTCAGAGATGGATGATCGATTGAAAGGTTCGCAGGGAGTTGGCCTGTTGTAAAGACCCCACCTTTTTTTTGCTTAGTCAGACCTGCCAAGACGTCTCTACCCTCTTCCTTTCGAGGGCCCGTCTAGCCGTCCTCATCACCGCCGGCCGTGAGACGCCATTGGTGGTAGCTTCTGAGGTAGGTTCTTTTACGGATATCGCTTACTTGTTCACGAAGCAACCTAACGCCCGCCCTTCAGACAACTCTTTTTGTTTTTGGTTTTTTTTGGAGTGAATCGGGTCTGGATATTGCTACACGACCTTGTCCATTTTGAATATGGTAATTTGCTAGGGCGATAACGGTACAATTCTTCCTACGAAGGTCCACCAACGCGGCCCCGACAAGAGGTGCAGGCTATGGCCTAGAACCCCAGCCCTGTGGTCCCCCTCCCAAACACCTCGTCACAACATTCGCTTTTACACTTGGCCTGTCCGCAAATGACCTCTTCAAAGATGCCTATGATGCTGGAGGAACACATGGACTCCCTAGGAGGTGATATTCCATCCATGGACGACGACCTGTTTGGGGATGAGGTCTTGCCCATCCCACCTCGACCTCCTAGCAAGCAGCTACAGCAGCGTGTGGATGAGATGCGAAGCCGTGGGTGCTGCAGGTAAGATGCCACCAAACCCTCCCTCCCCCTAAAAAAAAAAAAAAAACCACCAGAAAAGTGCCCTCTGTGTCTGTCCCCTCTTGAGACTGCACGGTGAGAGCTGACTCAAGAGGACCTCAGGACCATCGCGTACTCCAAACACGGCATCATCGCGTCCATCTCGCCAGACGGCACACATGTCAACCTCCAGTGCCCTCATACCAGGCCCGATGATGGCCAATGGGAGCTGAACGAACCCATCCAGTGTTCCATCCTCCCTGCTCCCCTCCCTGGAGGACCCATCGTCCATCTGGCTTGGGCCCCAACATCAGCGCCCGAGCTGGCCGTCATAGATGCCTTTGGTCGCATCTGTCTGCTCAGCTTCCCAATCCACCTCAACAAGGCCGCCTTCATCAGAAAGTGGGACGCAGATGCCCAGGATGACCTCCACTCTGTTGTTGGCTGCTACTGGCTCCCTCTGTTCTTGCCTAGGATGGTAAGTGGGCTCCCTCTCGCAGCTCGCAGGAAGAAGAGAAAAAGGAAGAAAAAAACAGAGTAGAGTATCTGATGTAGTGCAGGTCAACGTCATATGCGGACCAGTCGTAAAGGAGGACGAAAAGCATCAGTTCAACAATAGCTATAACCAGACCTTTGGCCCATGGCATCCCAACCCGCAGAAGAGTGCATTGGTCTGCGTGACCGCCAGCGGGCTGCTCAAGCTGTTCTTCTCTCAGAACAACAACCAGCTCCAGGATATACATCTAGAGATGGAGAGCGTAGCCTCGTCCGACGACCTCATTACGCACGCTAGCATCTGCTCTGAACGAGGTATGTCTCTCTCCTGCACATCGGGAGGAGTGGTTGGGGATGATCTGGAAGGCTGACACATGATGCAAGCCAAACTCCTGGTTGTGCTCGCCACCGCTGCAAAACAGCTCAAGGTGATCATCGCCGAGATCAGCTGGGGCATGCCGCAACCACCACAAGATAAACAGATCCCGCCCGGGAGCCTCCCTCTCAGGCCCTCGCTCAAGATTGAGCACGTACACACAACAAGCTGGCTCCAGCAGGGCTCGGCCGATTCCCACCTGGATGCATCCATGGACCAGATCTCACACCTGGAAGTACTGCCCCCAGTCTTGGACATCAGGACCAAGGTCATGACACCAGCTATGATACTCGCCGTTAGGCTGCACTTGCCCACTGCGCGCTCGCATTATAACCACGAACATCAGAGCATCATAGACCGCTGGAACGTCGCGCTGGACCAGCCCCAGAAGCTGCACCCGGCGTTTGAGCAGCGCGGCTCAAGGTGGGGAGCGGGTTCGTCCCCAGCCAATATCGCAATGCTGCAAAAGGGCGATCCGATCGTCATCAACAAGATCATCGTTTCCATCGAGACGACCCTACACGGCCGGGTCATCTGCATTGGCTTCAGCGATGGTACCGTTCAGTACCGAGATCGCATCACGATGGCTGAAATCTATCAGGAAGAAAACGACCGACAAATCACCATCATGCAGCAGGCCGGGTTTTATTTTGCGGACGAGAAGCCCAGCCTGCAGACGAGCTTCTCGTCGAACAACTGTTCATACGCCCAAATCTGCGAGAACGGCAAGGTTCGCTGGAGCAGTCTTCAGTACCCAGCGGGGGAGATCACCGCGACCAGGGCCGATCCTCAGAACGATGCTGTGCTCGCCAGCTTCGTGATGGCCTTCGCCAACTCTATGCATCAGAACAGCAACTGTGATGATATCCTTGCTATCGCGAGACCATTTGTCGAGAAACAGCCTCGATTCATCATCGGTCTGCTCAAGGCAGTCGTCATGACATTAGGCGTCAATATCGATTATTCGGAAGGAAATCAGCCGGACCAACTCCCTAGGAACGGGCACCTCCACATCGTGATGAGTGTTCTCAACCATTTTGGCTTTCAAGGAGACTTTCGGCCGAGATCTTTTAGCGGAAGGTTCATCGGGCTGGGCCTGAGCCTTCGAAACATCCTCATCCTCATCACGATGGCGACTAACGCCGTTAATGAGAGAATGAGAGAGAAAATCAACCCCCTTGATGACCCCGGTAAGTGCTTGTGGCACCTGTCTGTCCGCTTCTCCTCATTCTCCTCTTCTCCCTTCCTCTCTCTCCCAATCGAGCAAGGAGACTAACACAACTGCTCAGAGGTGGTTGTTGTTCTTTCGAGCAACATAAAGTGGGTCATCGACTTGATGTCGTGGATCACAGACGGCCTATTGAGCCTACGAGACGACCCGAAATTCATGGAGCTCTTCGATAATCCTCAAAAGTTTTCCGAAATGACCGATTATCTGAAGGCCAAAAACAACGTATCTCTGCATCTCTTGCTCTGTTCCTCCACGAGGTGGCTGCTGGCCACGATCGCTCGGCGTCTTCCTTACTTCCAGGGTATGTCGCAAAGGGCCATGCAGTGGCTGGACCCTCGGCAACCTGCAGGCTCAACAGAGCCTCCCGGCACAAGTGTCCAGTCTATGTACCAAGCCTACGCAAGGCTGCAGCACTGTATATCCACGGATCTCATCAAGGTCGAAGAGTTTGAAAAGCTCCTCGCCAGCGTGTCCGCCGACGTCCGACAGATGTACCAAGGCACGCTGGCCCACCTTCAACAGAAACAGCAGCAGCAGCAGCCGCAGCAGGGCCAGCAGAAGCCGGGCCAGCCGAGCCCCGCCGAGCAGGCTATAAAAAAGGCGCAGGCGCACTGCGAGCTGCCGATCCTGTTGGCCGACCAGCCGCCACCCAGCTTCCAGGGCCTTGTCAAGAAATTGTTCGAGACAGACCTCAAGGCCATCATGGGCTCGACGAACCGCTCCGAGCTCTTCTTCACGGACTTTCCGCTCCTGGACGTCGAGGATAACGTCAGCCGGCTCGCCAGGCGGAAGATCGACGGAAGATACGTGGACATTTTCAGAAGGACAGAACACAGAGCACCTCACCTGGCCAACAACGACGCCGCCGCCGCCGCCTCCGCCACCAGCAACGGCGGTAGCCCCGCTGTGCCCAAGCTGCTCCAGCACCCGGGACAAGAGGTGCAGCAGAACGGAGAGGCGCCTCGCGCCGACCAGCCAGGTTTCCGCAGGTGCACACGGTGCTGCAGCGTCATGGAGGAGCTCCATGCGTCCCGGCCGGGGTTCAACTTTGTCGTGGGCCTGCAAAGGAAGTGCGTCTGCGGTGGAAGCTGGGTTGCCTTGTCTTGAGGCTTCAGTACTAATGTACGGCCTTGACGGGTCGAAAAGCGAAAGAAAAAAAGAAGAAAAAAGAAGAAAAAAAAAGATATCAATGTCAGAGCGAGATCATTGTTTGGGGCACCCCAGCATAGTAGACCCTATGTTCAAGGCGAGGTGAAGAGACCCTGCCACTTTGAGATCAAGATGTCCCCTGGGTAGTATCGCTTTCTCTTAATTACAAGCTATTCCATGAAACCCGATGGTCTTTGTTGGATTTGTCCACATTACTGCTTGGCTGGCCTCCATCTAGCCGCGAGCGTCTCCTCTCCGTCCGCCTTTGATGCGAATGAACACAGGCTTCACGAAACAGAAAAAAGAGCACGGTAGGACTGGATATTATCATCTACGCCAACAAACACTATTTAATCAGCTTCAGCCAAGTGATAGCTGAGCTCCTCCTCCCTTGTGTTTTGCTCGCGTCTCCCGCATCTCCCATCACATGCCACTTTTCCCCCTTTTGCTTCTACTCTCTCTTTCCCTCGTGAAAACTCATGCGTGTCGGTGTCGTTTTCACCCGGTCATCATAACCCACTGGACGACGCTGCGATAGGGTATATGTATATGCATGTGTCCTAAGGCGCGGCCCAGCTGGGTTTTATACGTCTAAACCACCGCCCTCGACTTCCTTCTCCTCAGACGGTTTTGCGATGCAGTACAACCACCCAGAGAACTCGGCGTACATCACAAGAGATGGTTATGTAGGCAGTAATGTGTCATACCCATAGATTTGTGAAATGTTTATATATACATGGCCAGCACGACAGGCCAAACGAGGCCAGTGTACATACTTCCATCATCTTCATCCTCACTCTAGAGCCTTCTTCTTGGGATCCCACACCATAGGCCACAAGAATGTCTTGTCCTCTTCGCCCTCCACCTGCGCAGTGACCATCCCCAACTCCTCAAACCCAAAGCGCGGGTACACGGCCCTGGCCATGGGTGCCGCCTGCAGCGTGGCCACCACCCCGTCGCGCACGGCACGGTCCATCCCCCACCGGACGAGCCCCCGCGCCAGCCCGCGGCGTGTGAAGGACGGATGCGTGCCCAGTGCCTGGAGGTGTATCTGGTCTGTCCCGTACACAGGGTCGAGGTACCTGGCGTGTCCCTCGTCGGCAGCGCGCAGGTGCGAGGCAAGGCGTGCCGGGTTGGCGTCACGCCGTGTCTCGGCGCCGGCGGCGTTAAGGATCGCGGCGACTGGGAAGTTGAGAGAGGGCGTCATGTTACCATCAAGGCGCGCTGTTGCGGAAGGAGAGAAAGGGAAGGGAAGAAAGAAAGAAAGAAAGAAAGAAAAGGTTCTCTACTTACTACTGGGCGATTGATACTCTTTTCCATGTTTTCTCAAGTTCACGTACGCCACGTTCCACGCCGCATATCCGCCGGCCTGCCACGCGCCAGCCGCTTCGTCGTACACCTCCGCGATAAGAACAGTGCAGTCCTCGTACTCGGGAGAGATCCACGCCTGCACGAGGATGCGGAAGAACTTCCTGTGGTCGTCGGGGTGCTCGAGGCGGCCGAGGAAGCGGTAGTCCCACCAGTCCTTGTCCTCGGGCATGGCGGCGATCAGGACATCTGTGACGGCATCCACATCGTCGAGACTGGCCTCCCGAATGCGAATTTCTCCTGTACGTGCCATGCTTTTCCTTTTCCTTCTTCTTCTTCTTCTTCTTCTTTTCTCTCTCTTCCTTTGGAAGGGGGAATTGATGTTTTATTTACTGTTGTGGGCGAGAGGGGAACACCTGTAGATTTCTGAGCAATTGTGTGACAAAGGTCCTTGAATAAATACCATTGAATCAGACATACTGAATACTACAAACAATCAAATGTAATAACAGATGAGAAAAGGATTGAAGTTGGAGCGGAGCGAAATAACCCCACAGAGGAAGGCACAGCATCCACTGCGGCGTGAGTCAATTGTCCCAAGTACAAATGCAATAGTGTGGGCGGGGGTAGAAGAACTGATCATTATTAATGCATGAGACAACCTTCCTCGGCCCAAAGCCAGCGAATTCTGTCTAGCCATTTTTTGTTATTCTAGCTGCAGTTAGCATGGCAGGTGTGTATGCGTCCGAGATCATCGCGAACATGGCAAGAACGTTGGTAAAAGTAAGTGTTGAGCAGCAAGAACAAAAATCTTCGTGGTAGGTGCAGATGGGAGACTGAGCCTTCCCATTGTGTGAGTGAATGTGTCGGGGAAAAAGACGATCGCCAGTCTCTCAGAACTGGCTGCACCTATGTATTTCCCCACAGAATGTATATAAATCCTCACCCACCATTCCCCAACCTCGAAGCCCTTCTTGGTTTTTTTCTATCTTTTTTCCTTCCAACATCCACCATAAAGACTCAAGACACCCACGGCAATCCAATCTCAGATTTTCAAAACGAAAAGGAAAGGAAAATAATCCAAGATCCCGTCTCTCATCTTCACTCTACCAAAGATACGCCAAACCAGACACACATTTGTCTCGAGGGAACTCAGCACAATCAAGATGCCGTCCAACAAGAACCAGTCAACCTCCTCGTCCGGCGCTGGTCAGAGCCAGGGAACAGCCTCCGCATCCACTGAGCAATCCAAGTACCGCCTAATCAAGGATGGTTGGGGTGACAGGGTTGCCTTCCAACAGTCGTACGGGCTGGACATGTCGCCCGATGGCATCGAGGAGGGCAACGCGATTCTGGATGGTTTTCGCCGAGTCGATGAGCAGCGGCAGCAGGAGCAACAGGGTAGCAAGGGACAGAAGTAGGGAGTGAATGGTTGGGGGCTGCACAGAACACGAAACATGGCCGTGATCAGGAAGTGCCTTTTCGAGGGTAGAGGGTTGATTGGAACTGGTATTTTCATGGGGAGCCATGTCATTGATTAGACCTTCTGCATTTCGGCCTATTCGAGTTTCTCCCCTCTCATCAGCAATCTGAGAGTCTCCTCTGGCTCCGAAAGTAAACCGCTGTGCTTTTGTCGAGCAGCTCAATTGGTGGCTCGGCCCGACCCCCCCAAAAACAAATGCTCCGTCTGCCCAGCATGCTAAGCCGCTCCCTGCCTCTTGAGCCAATCCTCGTGTAACTTTTTCTGTCGCTGCCAGTCCTTCTGCAGCTTCTTCTGCTTACTCTTGGTCACCTCCTCTCCCTTGGCATCCTTGGTTGGTATGCCGTTCTCGTCCCAGGCCGAGAACTCGGCCGTCCTGAACATCTCCGTGTGGCTGACCTTGGCCTTCTCATCTGCCTGCCGTTTCTTCTCGGCCTCCTCCGCCTCCCTCTTGGCCTTGGCCGCCGCCTTCTCGGCGGCGGCGCGCTCGCGCTCCAGCCGAGCTTCCTTGACTATCTTGTCCACAGGCCGGACCAGGGCAGGCTGTCTGTCACGATCCTCCAGGTAGATATCAAGCTCCCAGAGGTGGGTGTCGCGAAGCTGATCGCAGAGGGCAAGGAGGTCCCTGGCGGGCGCTTTCTCGCTTGCAAGCTTCTTGACGTCCGTCTGGAACCGCGTAAAGACCTGCTCGTACTTCTCCCCGGCCCCGTGGGGCACGGATGCGGTGGGCCTCGCCTTGTCCGCTATCTGGAGCAGCTCTGAGTGGTCCAGGGCGCCGGAACGAGATTTCTCGCGGACCTCGTCGCGCAGCTGGGAGACGGGATAGATGAAGGGCTGCGCCTCGGATGGTATGTCGACGCCGGACCAAGCCACCCGGGAGGGGTCGTTCACATCGCCCTTGGCATCCAGTCCCAGGATTGTTAGTATTTTCGTCACCCACCGCGCGATCGTCAGGGTGGCGTCGTCGGGCACGTCCGCCATGACATTGTATTTGGTCACGAGATCGGAGATCGCCCTCATGGCCGCAGGCGTGTTGAATGAGTCGCGAAAGGCCGTGTCGACCTCCTCCTCGGCCTTCTTGTGCACGTCCAGGATCTGTTGTCTGGCCACCTCGGCCTTGGCCTTGGCTTCTTGAATCTTCTCTTCGGTATCGGCACCAGCAGCGTTATAAGTGGCTTCCGACCCCCTCTCCGCTGCAGCTCTTGCAGCGTCCGAGGCCTTGTAGAAAAAGTTGTTGATCTTGTCCTCAAAGGAGGTCGTCGCACGAATGATCTCGTCAGTGACCTCAATTCCACTCTCCCATGCGCCGAGCAAAAAGGCAATGCGGAGGCTGCGGTAAGTCCACTCTTCGCGCTCGAGGGCTTTTCTGATTGTTGTGAAGTTCTTCAGGGATTTGCTCATCTTTGCACCTGCGATGCTGAGGTGGCCCATGTGCAAGAAGTAGTTTGTCCACTGATCTTTGCTCCCCCAGTAGGCTTCGGATTGAGCCAGCTCATTGTCGTGATGTGGGAAGCGGAGGTCGACGCCGCCAGAATGAATGTCCAGCTTCTCACCCAGAACTTCAGAGGCCATCACTGAGCATTCGATGTGCCATCCCGGCCGTCCCTCCCCCCACGGGCTCGGCCAGGATGGCTCACCCGCCTTGCTGGCCTTCCACAGCGCAAAATCGGCATCATTCCGCTTTGTGGTGGTCTTGCTGGCCAGCGAGCCCTCTCCATCAGCCTGTAGGGCCTTGTCGTTCCGACTCCAGGGCTCGAGCCGGGCATAAGGACTGTCAGGCAGGCGTCAGCAGCAACACTCATTCGTATATTCCGATTCAACCTTGTCGCATAGGTCTTGTGAGCTCGTGTTGGGGGAGGGGGAGGGGGGGGGAGGCACATACTGGCCAGCCTCCTCGAAAGAAGCTATGTCAAAATAGACAGATCCGTCGGGGGTTGCATAGGCGAAGCCGTTCGATATGATCTTGTCGATGAAAGTCACAATCTCGGGCACGTATTCGGTAACCCGCGTGAGAACATCGGGGTCGAGGACGTTGAGGGCGTGCATATCCTCAAAGAAGCGGTTCTCAAATTTCTGCGTCAATCTTGTGAAGATGGTGTAATCTTTCGAGTCCACAGACGTGCCGTGCAACGAGTCCAGGTACGGCAAGAGTATATCCTCGGCATCGGCGTAGAACTGCTCAGGCCCGATGGACAATTGCAGGGCAGTGGCGGCAGACTTGGCAGTGTTCATGTGCATCTTGAGCTTAGCCTCCTTGTCGCCGGGCGTTTCATTGTCCCCATCAAGGGCCTTCCCCTCTAGAACCCTTGCGTAAGCCTTGTTCTTCTCCAGCTCGTAAGATTCTGGCTTGGTGTCCTCGGGGATCAGGGGGAGGTTTTTCTTCAGGTAGGCCTTGAAGGCTGCCTTGGCCGTGGACAGGACATTTCCGTCGACTTCGGGGTGGTCTCTGCGAAAGTCTGCCAGGAGGTGCTGTTGCCTGGCGCGGAGGATGATCTTGTCGTCGATGTCGGTGATGTTCATGACGAACTTGACGTTGAAGCCGAAGTAATATTGAACGATACGCCTGACGACGTCTGTCGAGACGTAGTTCCGGGCATGGCCAAGGTGTGCGTCGTCGTAGACGGTTGGGCCGCAGGTGTACCACAGGACAGTCTTGCCATCAGCACTGATGGGGACGAATTTGTCCTTCCTCCTGGTCAACGAGTTGTAGATGGCGAGGTCTGGAACGGCGACATTGTCGGCGAGGGGTTTGGGGGCTGCCCAAGCTGGCTGCTGTCGGGCGGTCGAGGCCATTCTGGCGGCGGAGGATCCGAAAATGAGTGTGGTGATGGCGGGGTTATGCGATGGCGATGCGCATTGCCAGCTGGCCCTTGAATATTAGTTGATCTGCGGATGGCAGTCTTGTCTGGTTGCGAGGGTGGGTTTTAATTTACCGGAGAAGGGAGTGAGGACGGGATATAAATCTAGCACTGGACCACCTGAGGAGGTGATTCATCCGTGGCTTGGACTTTTGAGTCACATCACATACAGCGAAGGTGTTTGGTTTGTGACGGAAGCAGGGGAGTTTTGAACAATGGTGGGGTGTTTTCTTTTGACGGCACTGGGTTGCTAAGGTCTGACTTTCTGCGCTCCGTTACTTACCCCACAGCCTCGGGCGCCAGGTACTTACCACAGCACAAGGGAACGGCCAGCCCCGCGTTGTTGACCTCCGAACATCATTTTCCATATTTGTAATTTTATCATGTCTACGGAATATCCTAGAATATGGATTCCTTCCTGCCTTCAGCCTCAACAGTAAAGAAGAAGCAGGGCAACTAGAAGAAGAAATGGAAGAGAAAGGATGTCGAGTGTTGCCAAGGTCAGCTGCGCAGGTTTTGACTCTTCAAGTACCAAAGTTGAGGTGACCCCCTCGAGAAGCTATGCAGTAGGGCGTATTTGACCACATGAGCAAGCCATGACACATACTTGAGCTGAACCAGCTTCTACTAATACACTGCAGAAGGTCCAATGGCGGCTGACGCTCCGAGATGATCATCAGAAGGAGGAATAGGGCTGTCAAGATGTGTTTTATTCTATTCCCCTTTCCCCCCAACCCTTTACTGTACAAGCGCTGTGCCGAAGCCGGCTCCGAGTAGAAGTTGAGTTTACAGCAGGATGGACCCTTGATTACCTATTTGATACCCTGAAGCTCAGTGCAGCCCCACCAAAGACCCGCGCATCACTAAGTAAGTTACTTGCATGAGAGAGCATCTCCAAAAGTGTCTATGATGACGAACTCTCTCTTGCACGCCCCCGAAACTTCGACCCAACCTTGAACAACACACCCAGTTTCTAGAATCTCAACCTCGCACGTCTGGTATCAGACATTGCATGAGTCATTCCATACATATCAGAACGAGGAGGGTATTCATTTTAACAACAACATGTTCACCGGCATCGTCGAAGAGATAGGAGGTAAGATTCACATGTCACACACACACATCCTTCACTTATGATCGCGACACTAACGTCCACCACTTCAACCCGTCCTCCTCCTCCCTCAAAACAGTCGTCGCCGAGCTCAACCCCTCGGACGCAACAGGAGGCACCTCCCTCACCATCGCCCTCCCCAGCACCTCCACTCTCCTCTCAGATTGCCACGAGGGCGACTCCATCGCCGTCAACGGCGTCTGCCTCACCGTCGTCACCTTCACCACCGCCCCAACCCCCTCCTTCACCGTCGGCGTGGCCCCTGAGACCCTGCGCATCACCGACCTCGGCGGGCTCGTCAAGGACTCGCGCGTGAACCTGGAGCGGGCCGTCCGCGCCGACACCCGCATGGGCGGCCACTTTGTCCAGGGCCACGTCGACACCACCGCCACCATCGTCAAGAAGGAGCCCGACGGCAACGCTGTGACCATCCGGTTCGCGCCCGCCAAGAAGGATGTCCTGCGCTATGTCGTCTACAAGGGCTACGTCGCGCTGGACGGGACAAGCCTGACGGTCACCAAGGTGGACGACGACGAGGGGTGGTGGGAGGTCATGCTCATCGCTTACACGCAAGAGAAGGTGGTGATTGCCGGCAAGAGCGTGGGCGACTCGGTCAATGTCGAGGTGGACATGATGGCCAAGTATGCGGAGAAGAGCATGCTGTGGATAGGTGAGGGCGGGTCGTTGCCTTTCGTGAGGGAGCTTGAGAAGACGGTACAGAAGATTGTGGCCCAGGGACTAGGTGGCCATTCCTCATAAAGACGACGACGTTGGATGGGTTGTCCACATATTATTTCTTTGCGGTTAGTTGGTGGTTCAAAATGTGTACACGGACTGGCCGCCAATTTAGAACGACGTAGGATACCCGACCCGTGTGATGTTGAAAATACACATCTAAAAACACATCCCCCTCTCTCTCAGGCGTCGCCCCATACCTCTGCGATCTTAGCACTCAATGCCTTCCCAACCTGCTTGCTCTTGACCTTGTTCCCCAGCTGGCTTGACACCAGTTCCCGCTTCCTCTTCTTGCCCTCCTCGCCGGAGCCGCAGCGGTCAAACGCCTTGACAAAGTCATTGGGCGTCCTCCAGATGTTTTGTATCTCCATTGCCTTCTCGCCTGTAACGCCTCTCGTGCACATGAGCATCTTGAGATACAGATCTCGCAAGGTAAGCATGTCTGACTTGGACACCAAGGACGCAAATGCCGGGTAGGTGATGTAGTAATCTGATCCGGGCTCCTTTGCACGAAGGTGATGCAGGAGGGGCAGATAGTTCTGTGCAGTGATGACCCTCGTCGGGATGACTTTCAGAGGTCTGCTCTCATATTTCTTCTTGAGCGCCTCCGTCATCCTCGCAATGTATCGTATGGAGTCGTCCATCTTGTGCGTCTTCTTCACAGTAAAGCCATTGACCACCTGTGTCGACGCGATGGCAGACTGCACAGACTCCTCGTATTTCTGGAAGTGTTGCTGGTCGAGTGAGATCTCCTCGACAAGGTAGGTGACATGCTTCACCCCTGATCTCTTCAGCCGAAATTTTTGTTCGTGAAAACGGCCGTCCTTGATACTGCCGATCAAATCATCAAGCCGCTTTCGTTCAATGATGTAGTCCAGGACGACTTCGTCGCCTTCTGCGCCTGACCGCCGCAGGAAGTCCTGGTCGTGGCACTTGGCAACCCATTGGGCATCACCAAGCTCCAGAGCCCGCATAATGGGCCGAACGCCTTTCTTGGTTAATTCATCTTGCAGGTAGTCTCGGTCTGTCTTCGCTCGTACTTCTCGTACATCTAACACAAGATGCACCGTGAATGAACCGGGCTTAAGTATGATTGGTGTGAAAGTCGGTAGAGAAGAATCGTCCGAGATGAGTGACCCGTTCGTAACCACGTCGGCATAGTCCGATTTGGATCCATCATCGACTTCATCCCCTTCAGGACTGTCGAGGTTCGCCTGTCGAGGGGGCTCTGATGCCTGACCGGTGATTTGGACGGCGTTTCTAACGAGATCGCCCCTGCTCGCCTGCCTGGTGTCGCCGGCAGCCATTGCGTCTCGAATTTTTTGGGCAACCTCCCAGCCCTCGTCCGTCAGCGCATATCTCTTTGTAGGTCTTCCACGTTCGTACACCATCTCGTGCTGCAGGAGCGTCTTCATCGAATTCCAGGCCGTGTAGAACTTGCCAGGTTCGCTAGGCGCTGTAAATGACGAGTCGGAGTACGCTTGTGCCGCCTCGATCAAGTCCTGCTTCGCCATCCCCACGGGCGCGTCCGGGTCCATCTCTGATAATGCGACTACCAGAGCGTATGCGCCTGATCGGTAGGCCGGAACATACTGCTTGGTCTTCCTGGGCTTCTTTACCGGCGGGGCTGACGGCCCAGCTTCAGCATCCTCGTCCTCGTCCTCGTCCTCGTCACCGCCACCGTCGGCTCGTCCCCTCCCTACCGCAGTCGTTCTGTTGGGTCCCTTTCGTTTTCTCGACGCCATCGGGTGCTCTGGCATGGGCAATCCATTTTCGTCGCAGTATTTCTGGAGCAAGGCTGCGAGCCTCTCGCACAGCTTGGGGCCGAAACCCTTGAGCTGTTGTAGCTGGGACGGATGGTCAAAAGCGATGGGGCAAGCCTTGAGACTATTAAAGGCCTGCCTATATGTAGTGACGCCCTTGGTGTTTCGTTCTCTTGCTGTGTCGTACCACTCCTTCACCCACGAGAGGAGGAGTGGGTTGGCGCACTCGGCATCTTGGACGGGCATGGCGACGTCGACCTGAGCAAGAGAGAATAAGAAGAAAGTAAGAAAAAAAGATTGGAAAGGAAAGACAAAGGACAGGCTACAGACAAAGTGATTGAATCCCAAGAAGCAATAATCCAAGGTTGAGGGTCTGGTGGGCGTGAGTAAACAACGGTGATGAGTGATCAAACCTAAACGGATATGTAGAGAACGCGTCTGGTCGCGTTGACGTCAATTATTACTGTATATTATGGACAAAGGGAAGCAGGGGGTGGGGCACAATATGCCGCTCTGGCGAGAATCTGTTAGGGGCATAGTCTCTCTCTGTGTACTGTACGTGAGTACATGGAAGCCGTTGCTGTTTGCGGACGCCACAGAGGATTTGACCCGATTCGGGGTGTTTCTTAGATACGAGATGCAATGCAAACATACTCAGCCAGCCCTTGCATCTCTATTCCAGAACTCGGCCAGCCTTGCAATGGTCGATACGATGGATGGCTGGCTACAGTGTGACAGCGCTAAACCTCTTCCTCCAGCAGCTGCACCACTTTACTTTGGTACAAAGCTAAAAATGTCTGGGAGTAGCAGGTTTCTGTACTGTACTTAGGTAGGTACAAAGTAACATGATTACATCCTGCCTCAAGGGTGTGGTGTTGCATGTTCAGGTCACTACGGTGCTATGTATAGGAGGAACAGCGGGGTAGCTTGGAGAGGATGCCTGGTCCTACGCACACAACGGAGGGGGAGCTCTCAGGGTTCTCAGGGGCTAAGGCCATGCATGCATGTTGGCCTGGACAGCTCAGCAACCTCAAAGCTCCCCCGTTTATATAAATACCGCTTTTCCATCCTATCTATTGATCCCTTGCTCTGCCCGCTGTTGCTCTTTGTCATCTTTCCCCCCTTACCACCTGTGTCATTCTGTTTTGGTTTCCGCACACAATCCTCATCCACCATGGCTGCCAACGACGACAAGATCCTTGCCGCCTCGGCGAAGCACCCCATTGTCCCTCTCCCCTCTGGCAGTGTCTACAAGTATGGCACTGCCGGTTTCCGCATGGCCTCCGACCTCCTTGACGGCGTGACCTTTCGGGTCGGCCTGCTGGCTGCCCTGCGAAGCCGCAAGCTGGGCGGCGCCACCATCGGCGTCATGGTCACAGCCAGCCACAACCCGGCCAAGGACAATGGCGTCAAGGTCGTCGACCCGATGGGTGAGATGCTCGAGCAGGAGTGGGAGTCTCACGCCACCAAGCTGGTCAACAGCCCCTCCGACAAGGACCTCCTCGAGGCATACAAGGCTCTGGCGGCCCAGCTCAAGATCGATCTCAAAGCCCCCGCCAAGGTCGTGTACGGCCGCGACACCCGCCCCTCGGGCCACACCCTCGTTGCCGCCCTTGCCGACGCCCTCGAGGCCACTGGCACCGAGTTCGTCGACTACAAGATCCTGACCACCCCTCAGCTCCACTATCTGACCAGGGCCACCAACACCGAGGGCACCCCCGAGTCCTATGGAGAGGTCAGCGAGGCCGGATACTACAAGAAGTTCGCTGATGCCTTCGTGCATGCCCTGAAGGGCCGAAAGATCAAGGGAACTTTGTCTGTCGACTGCGCCAACGGGGTGGGAGGTCCTAAACTGAGCGAGTTCCTCAAGTACATCCCTCAGGACAAGGTCCCCTTCGACGTCAAGGTGGTCAATGACGATGTCCTGCGGCCTGAGGTGTTGAACCTGGAGGTAAGATAGTTTTTCCCCAGGATCCTGACTGGGTGCCAAGGTGTCATGCTAAACCGCCCTCCCTTTCCCCCCCAGTGCGGTGCCGACTTCGTCAAGACGAAACAGCGAGCTCCTCCACACCCCATCCCCAAGCCCGAGCTACGATGCTGCTCCCTGGATGGCGACGCCGACCGCCTGATCTACTACAGCACCAAGAACGATGGAGGCTTCTCTATGCTCGATGGTGACCGCATTGCCACCCTGGCCGCGTCGTTCATTGCCGATCTCGCCCGCTCCGCCGGCATCGAGAACGACCTGCGCATCGGCGTGGTCCAGACAGCCTACGCCAACGGCGCCAGCACACGATACGTTCAGGAGAACCTGCGGCTGCCAGTCGTCTGCACGCCTACGGGTGTGAAGCACCTGCACCACGCCGCGTGCAACTTCGACGTGGGTGTCTACTTCGAGGCCAACGGACACGGTACTGTGCTCTTCTCCAACGACGCCATGCGCACGTTCCGTGAGAAGGAACCCCAGTCCCCTGCTCAGAAGGATGCTCTCGAGACGCTTGCCGCTGTAGGCGACCTCGTCAACCAGACGGTGGGCGACGCCATCTCCGACATGCTGCTGGTGGAGGTCATCCTCGCACACAAGGACTGGACCCTTCAGGACTGGGAGAACACCTACACCGACCTTCCCAACCGGCTGGTGCGCGTCGAGGTGGGCGACAAGGACCTGTTCCAGACGACAGACGCGGAGCGTCGACTATCGCACCCGCCCAGGGCGCAGGAAGAGATCGACGAGCTGGTCAAGAAATACACCAACGCGCGGTCCTTTGCACGGGCCTCGGGCACCGAGAACGCATGCCGTGTCTACGCCGAGGCCGCCACGCGTGTCGAGGCGGACGAGCTGGCCAAGAAGGTTGCGGTCGTGGTAGAGCATTACGGAGGCGGGCGGGCGGCTGCGGCGGCACCGTCGGTGTAGAGCAGTGACGGGTCACGGCTGATCTCGCCGCTTCCGTCTGGGACCCCATGCAGCGAGGCCCTAGATCGAAGGCATGGGTTTTGCAACAACAACAACAACAACAACGACGACGACGACGACGCAAAGGCAATGCAGGGGTGGTTCAAGCAGATCTCATGGCACTTCTATGAGCAGGATGCCATTGCAGTGGCAGAGGCACGGGGACGTGCACAGTTCGGGCGGTCACTGAGACGGCTGCCATTTAGCACCCCCGCTCCGATCGATCTCGGAGAGGGCGTGTATGATGACGATGATGATATTGTAGGGTGCTCACCGGACGACGATGCTGAGCCCACGATGTTTCAGATGGAGGACATGTTTTGAGCAAAGAGACGAACTTGTCTTTTCTTTTTATGCTTGTAACGAGAGGGAAGGGAAAGAAAAAGAGGGAGAGAAAGAAAAAGAAAAAAAAAGGGAGGAGAGAGAAAGGGCTGAGGGCTGTTTGGAATGATGAAAACAAAATTGGTGTGAGGGAACGCCTTGAGGGGCTGGTTCCGGGCGATGCCCCCCTTCCCCCCCCCCCCTCTCTCTCTTTCCTCTTCAAGAGAAAAAAGTTCAAGTATCGTTATCCCTGGGAGGAGAGAAAGAAGAAGAAAAGTGTTTCATGACCGGAATGCCGATAAAGAGATGATCATTCTTTTTGTACGGGCAGATAGATTACTGTTTTCAGCGAGCCTGAAGATTTAGGGGCAAGCAGCATGATTAACAATACAAAGAGCATCTGACAACAAGACCGGGAGTTTAATGCGATATCAGGAACGTGATAATATTTATTCCTAGCATGTCGTCTATCTCCCTTTTTCTTTGCGTGTTTGTCTGAATTTCCTGTATGAGAGATATACCATCGTACACGGAAAAGACCAAGTACAAGCACTGTTTCTCCCCCTCCCCCCCTCCAACCCATTTCGTGAATTTAAAAAAGGTCCCGCCCGCCGTCTAAGTCCGCCATCTAGTGTACTCGCTTCCCAATGAGATGATAATGCTTGACAAGGGGAAAGAAAGTAAAGGGGGGAAAAACCCCTACTTCTATATCGGTTGTCCCATTGTATGTATGTAGTCTTGGGGTATCGACATTCATCGTAATCTGATCAGCTTCTCACAATTCACTGGCTCCCATCGTCACCGTCACCATCGCCCACATCATTTGTGCTTCGAAAGGTGATGCTCCGGGGTTTGGACTGACTGCCCCCTCTCTCTTCAGGTACCGTATGTGACTCGACAGCCGTAGCCTCGTCGACACTCCTCTACGCCTCGATGCTGCGGCGTGGAACCCAAAGACATGTTTTCTCATCGTCTCGCTCTGGCACTTTTATCAAACAAAGGTAGTCCCCCCCCCCTCCCAAAACAACGCGGGTCTCGCCATGATCAAGCTCTTTTAACACATCTTGTAGACACAGACGCCCTCGCCGGACCGGGTAGGGTCTGTGGTCTCGAGCTTGTACTCGACCTTGATGTCCAGATCCCGACGATTCTTATCGTTAGGGCCGCTAGTCAGTCTGCAGTGCAGCTTCTCGCCGGCCTGGACCGTCAGTGCGTCCTTGATGTAGAAGACGGTCTGCTTCCAGTGCGTGTACTTGGTGTGGGGGCCGGTGGAGAAGGCAATGGGCTTGTGGCATGCGGTAAACTCGATGTCGAACCATGCCACCAGGGCATGGACGAAGTCGTCGCGCCGGGCGGTCAGGTCGAAGGGTATGCTGAAGGCCAAGTCGGCCGTCGTGCACTTGTAGAGGTCGAGGGTCAGAACGCTGGCGGGGTCGGTAGCAACGGCCTTCATCTCGACAGTGTCGACGAGGGGCTCGGAGAGGGCGGTTTCTTTCAGGGGGCTGTAGTCAAAGCCGTAGACATTGTCCCAGACTGACCAGCATTATTAGCAGGTTGAACATAAGGAAGGAACCAGGCCGCCATAGGTAAGATGACACCCACATCCGATCTTCTCCTCCTTGTAATCGCCATCCTCGATGCCGGCGACGAAGATGGTGGCCTTGTCAGGGAAGATCAGGCCGTCCTCGGCCAGATACTTGTCGCGTGCGTAGAGCACGGTGTCGAGCATAGACTCGTAGAGAAGGAAGTAGCCCATCCACTCAGAGATGATGATATCGATCTTGGGGAAGGGGATCTCGATCTCCTCCATCTTGCCCTGGATCAGGGTGATCTTGTCCGCCATACCGTTGGTTGCGACGATCTCACGGGCCTTGAAGATGATGGTGGACATGTCGACACCGACGACATGTTTTGCGCCAGCCTTAACAGCGAACCTAATTCGTAAGTAAAGAAGAAGAAAACGGTCAGTATCTTGCGGCAGGGCAGTAGCAGCAGGCGAGCTGGTGCACCAAAGTTGACTCTGAGGTAGCCCTGAAGGGCAGGTTCTGTCTTACATGGAGAGAATACCTGTGCCACAGCCAACATCGAGTACAACCTTGTCCTTGAACAAATGTTTGTTCTGGACAATGGCGTTCATGTAGGAGCGGGTTCGGACCTCATCTTTCTGCAGAACAGAAGCGAGAAAATGATCAGTAAAATATCCTGGTCAACTCTGCAGGCGGGGGGGTTTATAAAATGTTGCATACCAGCATTTCCTCGTGGATGCCTTTTCAAAAGTCACCTCTGTCAGCAGGTTCACTCAATAACAAGTACAGGATGCCAAGTCTGCCTGACATACCATGATGGTTGTAGCTGTGTGGGTTTGGATGTTAGAAGGTCAATCTGTTCTGTCCAGATGGGCACTGATGAATCCATCATGCATGTGACAAAAAAAAAAAAAAAAAAAAACATGCTCTCACCTATTGAAATAGTGCTGCTCGGAGTGAGCCATCTCCTTGAGCTGCAGCTCAGCCTTCTCAACGTCCATCTTGTCTCCTGACATGATGAAGGATATACTCTCTGGGGGTATGAGGTTGTAGAGGATGAGAGAGAGAGAGAGTATGTAAAGAGGGGGAGGGGACTGATGGGCACGATAGAAAGAAGTTGGGCTGCAGCGACAACTGAATCGAGAGCTGCAGCTGGGAATTTTGGAGGGGCTCCTTGTCAGGGTCCGAATTTTTCTCACAGCAGAATGCGGCTCGACCCCTGTCAGTGGTGTATACCGCCTTCCACTAGCACCTTTCCAGAAGAAATTCTAGGCCCTGGATCCTGGAGGGGCAAAACTGTTTCCCTTTTCTTCTTCTTTCTTTCCCTTCTCTTCTTTTCTTTGCCTCTTTCTTTCCTTTTTTATTTTATTTATTTATTTGGGAGGACAAGGGGGTGTGCTTAAATGCATCACTTATTGGACCTTTGAGATTCCCATGTTTCTCAGCCTAATAACCTTCACCCAGGTTTTAAAGCAATATTGCTTATTATTTATTATTCTAAGTGCAATGGCAAATAAAGAGCAACCATCAATCAGCAGGTTACCCCCTTCAGCCAGAGCTGGTCTCATGCTTGTGCTCTCAGCATACTTGAGGTGCTGTAACAGAAGCACAAGCAACATCAGTTGTTTGTACATCTATTTCTCTTAGCAGATGCCCCATTCCGTTGCCACTATGTATAGGGTCTGTCTCTTTCGCCTACTTGACATTCCCTCCTTCTCATAACATGGACCAGAGTACCACCGCGGGCCCTCTTGCCCGTCTCTTCAGAATAGTCCCGATCGAAAAGTTTCATTTTTGCGGGCCGAGCAACGAAAACTCGATCGCCCCTCTCTCTTCTTCCCCCCCCCCCCCAAAGTACCCACGCGCCTGGCCGCCAAGGTCAACTCGGTCCCACAGCATGACGAAATATCGTAGTAAAACTGCCATGTGCTTGTTCTTTCCTTCTTGATTTTTATGTTATTTTTATTCTTGCCATCTTTCTTCTTCTTTCTTCTCTCCCCCCTGTCCCTCCTCTAGGTCACCAATGCCCTATTATGACACCATCAAGCCAGCCAAGCATACGATCGATGGTCCACATGCGCACACGCCGGAAAGGGTGCATCCCACCCCCAATTTACTGTCTCAGGACGCCCGCGGTCACAGTTTAGCGCTCGGCAGTTAGGCGGTGGTCGCCGAGACGTTTTCATTACGTTTTCGTTGCCTTATACTATGTACTATGTAAGACGACCAGCAAGAAGCCTGCTCAGCCCAGCCCAGCCAGATTGGCGGACGACCCTCCCAGAAACTCGATCCTATGTGGGAAGAGGGAAGGGTAACAAAAAAAGAAAGAAAAAAAAAGGTATTTTTCAGGGCGACTTGCCAGGCTTAGGCTGCTGGGCTGTGACCCATTTCCCCGGACTCGGATGGGGTACTACCACCGTACTGTACTTTAAATAGGGCGAGACCAGAGCCTTCAAAGTCCATCATCCATGGATGTTTGCGCTCTCGTGACAAGAAATAAATAGAGAAAAGAGTTTTTTCTTTCTTTCCACCTGTCCTAGGCTACAACTTTTTTTTCTCTTTCCCCTTCTTTGTTCCTTCCCTCTCTCTGTCTCTCTCCTCCTATCTCTCTTACCCTTCTCCTTCTCTCTCCCTTGTTGTGACGTCGAGCTCTTTTTGAATTCAAAGCAGTGAGAGCTTCCAAGTTTTGTCTCGCCAAGTCCCCAGCGCCAACTTAGCCTGAGGATCAGCCCTTTGTCTCATAGATAACAAGTCGAATACCGCACCTTCCCACGACTCAAGCCTTCACCGGCCAAGCGAGTTGAGAAAGAAGAAAAGAAGAAGAGAAAAAATTGAGCGGCATCTTAAGAGGAGCAGCGCAGCCCTGACATCACAATCTCTCTCTTTCTCCCTCCCTCCCTCCCTCTCTCCCTCTCTCATATCCAGCACCACATCTTTTTTTTCTTCTTCTCGAAGCAACACCTATCGGCGACTCGACCCAGAATTTACCGCCCAGGAACGTCCTTTCTGCTGCTTCTCAACAAGAAAGAAACCCAAATCAATATCAAATCGCATTCCCATTGTTTACCACCACAACCATGGGCGGAGGCGGACAGCAATACGCAAGCAGCGGGCGCGGGGGCGCGGGCAACTTTGTCGACAGCACCAAGTCGCCCAAGCTGCAGCCCCAGGACCTCCAGACACCCATCCTCAAGACGGGCATGGTCACGACCGGGCGGGGCGGTTCTGGGAATATGGCCCCGAACAAGGACCCGGCGGAGACGAGGGCGCGGCAGGACGTCGAGCCGTAAGTTTGGGAAATCCTGACCTTCTCCCCCATGGTGGTCCATCCATCCATCCATGAATCAATCAATCAATCAGTCCAGTCAGCTCAGTTCAGTATGCTAATCTGAGAGGGTGGGTGGGACACAGCGTGACGCGCCGCGAGAGCCAGGGTGCACAGCACAGCGGACGAGGTGGCGCAGGCAATGTGTTCAAGGGCGACGAGGCCGAGCAGGCCAGGAAGGCCGCCAACACCAATGCCATCGCTGATGAGAAGGAGGAGCCCAAGGGGCTGGCAGCCAAGGGAAAGGCCCTGCTGGGCATCGGAAAGAAGGACTAGAGGTTCTCAGGACTGTCCGCAGGGGGCCAAAGACCAAGATCAACAAAAAATTCTCGGGGTTGGCAGATGCCTTGAGAAGTATAGTAGGAAATCAGCAGTCCATAGAAAGGAGGAAGCTGGTGAGGAATGAATACCCAATTGTGTTTTTTTTCTTTCCTTCTTGCCTGGTTAAAATAGGGCCGGTGTTTCGGTCAGGACTCTGTTGTAGACTGCAGCGGACCGCCTAATTCGGGAGGCAACTACGATTAGGAAGGATTCAATTTATATCAAGATGTGTTATCGAAGAAAGAGGGCAGAATTATGTATCTGCAAAGGAGTGAGATTAAGTAGAGGGGGAAATGGGCGACTACGGCGGTTCCCTAAAAATCCTACCCTACACTACAGTAACTTATCTGTCCCCGTCTAAGCCGTCCTCCAGATCTTGTCTGTTACTTTCAGAGGGCAGGCTTGTCATGCCCGTGAGAAAACGAACATGAATTCCCCCCCTCCCTACATTAACAATGATTTCCTAGAATGTTCCTATACGCGTTTCCGCGCATCATGAATCTGCGTAAATTTGCGCGGCCCCTTTTGGGTTGGTTCTTTTGCGCAGTTGCTCCGCGATAGGAAGAACGTCGACCCACCACCACCAACAAATAATCTTGCCGCTTTATGACTCAATTTTTATATCAACACCATGTGGGATACACACACACACATATATATATACATACATACATTTATATTCATGAGGACTCGGAAACAATTTTGCCTATTCGTTGATATTGCCAAGACCAAGGTCATCACCACACACCACGGCTCGAAATAATCATCTATATATATATATATATTCATTAATTTCCTATACACAACCTCGCGTGAACAATGGCGCCCACCGTGACGGACACACCAGGGCCCATCCCGCTGGCCCTCCTCGCCCCGCTCCAAGAACACCTCCCACACTCTTTCTCCGTCCTCCGGCGCGGGCAGTTCACACACCGCCCAGGGGGCACATCCCAACACGCTCACTTTCTCTTCGCGACCGACGACGACAGGCTCGCCCGACAGGATGAGAAGGCCGGGACGAAGCCAGGGCAGCAGCGGCAGCAGCAGCAGCAGGCAGCCCCGAAGCACTTCGCCGCCGCCTACTTGGACCTCTCCCAGCACCCCAACACCGAGATGTTTTTCTACTCGACACTCCAGGACGTCCCACAAAGTGCAGACGTGACAACAACAACATCATCGTCGTCGTCGTCGTCCACCCTATCACCTGCAGAGGTCGACCTCGTCCTCGACCTCGCCGTCGCCATCTTCCAGCGCGCGCGCGACATCGCCTCCGCCACGGCCGCCGAGAACCGCCACGTCCTGGGCCGGCCCGGAGGCATGATGGTCGGCAACCTGCACGAGGGCACCTACCGCCTCCTGGTGGAGCGGCGCGGGTTCACGAGCAGCTACTGGAACCCGCACGACGTGTGGCTGTTCCGGGTGGACGAGCTGCCTGTGCTCCCGGCGGAGCTGCTGGCGCTGGAGAGGGCCGAGCTTGCGAGGGACGGGCTGCGGTGGGCGGCGGTGACGAGGGAGGATGTCCCTCTGATTGCGTCGCGGACCAAGATCCCCAAGGTGGCGGAGCACTTGATGTGTGAGCCGAATGTGGGTGTGAGGAACAGGGAGGGAGTGCTGGTTGCTTGGGGGTTTATGGGGAATGCTGGAACACTGAGCACTTTGCATGTCGAGGTGAGTAGAGCAAAGGTGGAAAAAGGGGGGAGGGGGGCAGAGAGAGAGAAAGAAAGAAAGAAAGAAAGAAAGACGACTTGCTGGGTATCTTCTATAAAGATGGTTAAGTTGGCTGACGAGTGAGACAGGAGCCGTATCGTGGAAAGGGTCTCGCAAAGGCCGTGGCCACCAAGGTATTGCGGCAGCATAATTTTGGCGACGATGGTTGGGGTAAGTTCATGGGGAGTGACCTCTGTTCTTTTTTTTTTTTTTTTTTTTTTAAAAAAAAAAAGTTGCTGTGGAACATGAGAGATTGCTGATACAGTAACATGTGTATAGGATCTGCTGATGTTCACATCGACAACGTCCAGAGCCAGGGACTCTGTAAAAGCATTGGTGGTAAGAAGGGTTTGAGGACTAGTTGGTAAGTTCAATGCTCTCCCATAGCACTGTTGGCTCTGATATTTTCGTTGCTAGACCTCTCTCATCGAACACACTTCTTGCTTTGCTTTTTTATTTTTTTATTTTTAATTTACAAAAAATTAGTTTCCGTTCGCGCAGCTGACAAAAACGATTGCATAGGACGGTCATTGACTTCGACAGTATACCTTAGAGGCGAGGACCGCAAGCCACGCATTGTTGGTAGTCTAAGCAGATAACTTTTTCTAAATTATATAGAGTGGAGGATACAGCCATCTACGCAGCCAGTGTTTGACGATGAATCTCTTGCAGGAAGAATCTCAAGTCATCCGGCTTGACAAAAGGTGTGATTCCATGACCCAGATTCACGATCCAGCCTCTCTTCTTCTGTGCCCAGCCAAAACCCTCGACCATGTTCTTCACGGTCTTGGTGATCGACTCATGTGAGCCGTACAGGACACCGGGATCAGCATTGCCTTGAAGCACGGTGTTCCTGTCGCCGCGGACCTTGGACGCCTCGGCCGGGTCGTACAGCCAGTCCAGGCCGACGATGTTGTAGTCCGAGTTGCACATCGAGTCCAGAGCATACCAGGCGCCTTTGGGAAAGACGACCATGGGCACCGGGTCCAGCTGCATCGACTTCAGCTTCTTAGGCAGGTTCTCAGATATGTAACGTAGGTAGGGCTCTGAGAACTCTTTGAAGGTGGTCGGTGACAACTCGCCTGCCCAAGAGTCGAAGACTTGAACAATCTAGGGTGTTTCGTCAGCTCACGAACTAGGCAAGACAGAAGCTATATCCACCATGCCCGGGGCGGGGGCTCACCTGAGCGCCAGCCTCGACCTGTAATGCGAGGTAGTCGACGCAGAGCTCGGCAATCTTCTGTAGAAGAGCCTTGGCCTGCTCTGGATACTTGTAGATCCATGTCTTGCTGTGTACGAACAGCTTCGTACCGCCGCCCTCGACCATATAGCACAGCAGGGTCCACGGCGCACCACAGAATCCAAACAAGGGGACCCGTCCCTGCAGCTTCTTCCGCGTGAGCGTGATGGCCTTGTACACGTAGTCCAGCTCCTTGGCGACATCGACGTGTCGCTCCATGACCTCCTTGTACTGCTCATCCTCGGGCGTCTTGAGCGGATCGGGAAAGTGCGGGCCCTTCTTGTCCACCATCTCCACCACCATGCCCATCGCCTGCGGTATGACCAGGATGTCCGAGAAGATAATGGCGGCGTCGAGGAGCCCGGCGAAGCGCTCAATGGGCTGCAGGGTCAGGGTGGAGGCGACCTCGGGATCGCGGCAGCATTCGAAGAAATCGCGAGTGCCCTTGGCTTCATGGTATTCGGGGAGATAGCGACCGGCTGAGTTGTATTATTGTTCAACAATCAGCCAACAGTCTAGTGTCATCACGGGGCGGCTCAGCAGATCGGAAATCGTGTTCAGTGTACCTTGGCGCATCACCCAGATGGGTGGTCGCTCGACCTTCTCGCCTATATCCTCCCAAGAGGTTAGTCGTCTTCAGAATCGTAAATGGTTTAGAGGACCATATAACCAAGGATGACTTGCCCCATGCTGCTCTGAGGAGCAGATCATTCTGCAACGGCTCGAATTGTCCCATGCTTGCTGTTTGTTTGAGGGTTGAGGTCGTGAAAATAGTACCCCACCATCTGAGGCTCAGAACGAGAAGCTTCGATAGCAGCTAAAAAGCTACATATGGGAAGGGGGGGATGGGGGCGGCAACCTTCCCGGAATCACTGTCGTCACTGGCCAGTCAGGGTGGCCCAGGGTGCCTCACCCCTGTCAGACAGCCCCTAGAAACCGAGAACTTACAGTACATATCATGTATGGCAGTACAGCACAGTACGTACCCAGTAGCGCCAGGTACATAGCACCAGGCCCTTAGGCTTGGCGGGCCAAAGCTCCCAACTTTCTTCTCGCTGCCCCTCCGAGAATGTCTTCAAAAAACATCCTATCGCACACCCTCGCCCAGCTGATCCGAACCACATCCCTCCCCCCGACACCACCACCCATTGGCCCATGCCGACGACTCCGAGAGATCATCCGGAGAACAGCCCGTCAGCGGCAGGGTTCTGCTGAGGGATTGCCATGACTCTGGAGGCGCATACAGCCCGCCAACCATGCCTCCGAGACCGACGATACAATGCTGCCGAGCACTCCAAGGCCGCAACGACGTGTCTCTTGACGCTGTCTGGGTGACGGACGACGTCCTCAGTCGAGCATTCCAGCGGTATCTCGATGTTGCAGTGACAAAGAGGCGGACCGTCAGCTCGGCTCCGGGGCCCATGTATCACCGCAAGCGATTCGGGAGAAGACAGATGACAGAGCTCAATGCCATGCAATCCATCGGATCGCTGCCAGTATGGGCACTTTCAAACGCACCAGACATGACGAACTGGCGGTGGCAGCCCCCTAAGCCAGACCTCTGGTCGCCACCGCCGCCGCCAAAGGCCACCATCCGACGAGCTCTCGAACCGTCCGCTCCCTCTGAAACAACGGTTATGCGAAAGGCTGGAAGGGAGGTTGAAAGGCCGCCACCGCCTCGGGTCGACTTCAAACCGCAACCCGTCATGTCCTTCATGAACAAATTGAAAAAGCTGCACATCAGCAGCTTCAGCACTGCCGACGAATACCGCGCCAAATTCACAGGTCTCGTCCGCCGGATTACAAAATCTGTGTCGAGAGGAGAATTCACCGGCTCAGGTGTCGGCGAGATATACTTTGCGGCTTTCGAACACCTTGAGACAGCACGTCGGGTGTATCCAGAGTTGCAGTCGCTTTTTCCTTACCTCATGTCCAGTGCTGCCCAAGGCATCGTGGGCGCGAAGTCACTGGATGGCAACTTCTTCGTCCCTACTGCACGGTTCTGGGAGAAGTGGCTGGAACAGTTGAGGGATTGCGAAGTCAACATAGCGAATACGAAGCTGTTGGTGTTTGTCATGGACAACCTCCGCCCGCGACAAGTGCGAAGATCGAGTAACCTGCTACTCTCTGTCCTCTACCGCTATTTCGACCTGTGGAGCACCAGTGACCTCCACGGAGAGCCGGAGCACTGGCATCACGCTGAAATATCCCGACTCTCGTCGAACGCTTCGGTCTGGTCTGGACGGGTTGACAAGCTTCTCAAGGCCATCGAGTCGGATTTGGCCGACGGACATATCCAACGAGCACGCTCCCATATGCGTCTTGCCGAGAGGTTGCTTGCCAGAGTACAACGAATTGCGCTCAAGCAGGCTCATTCGATGTCAGATGATATGCGACTGACTGAGCTGCTCGCGGGGGCCCTCAAGGCCACGGATCCGGGATCCCATCGGCACCTGTATATGCGACTCGTAATGCACGCAGGGGCACCTACCACTTGGTCTAGAATGCGCTACAACTGGCTCCAGATTCTCGCCCGGCTGCCCCATGTACAGACAGACGAGTTCAAGCAGCTGTTGTGTATGTTTGCGCCCAACGGCCATGCTGCTCTCTCATACACGGAACTGTGCGACCTGTTCCTGCTTCACTGGTCCAGCCAGGGCAAGCTCACAGACCCGGACTGGACTCGCGCCATCTGGAACAACCTTCGAGGCAAGGACGACCACTTTTCCATAGCTGCTTTGGCTCTTGCTGTCAACAAGACGAACGCGCCAACGCAATGCACGGCCATCTTCTGGAATCTCTGGAGCCTCCTCCGTTTCCGAGGCGGGCCAAAGAAGCTCCTGCGACAGCTTTCCCTGCTGTCTGACAGCCGCACCCTCAGCTCTGCATTCCTACAAAGGCTAGCTTGGACTTCAAGCGATCACCGTGTCGCCCTACTCCTCCACTTTATCCTCTGCAAGCAAGAAGGAAGAGTCCGCAACTTCTGGTGGCCGGCCTTCTGGGACAAGTTCGCAGCAAAGCAAGCGACAAGCTGGAAATATCCCCACATCGACCCGATTCTGCTGGCTCGAAAAATGACCATCCAGATCTCGGGCAAACAGCCGCTGAATCCATTGGCGAATCAAACCGTGGAGAGCTCCTATGATCAGCAGCTGATGGAGGTAGAATCTGAGGGCGTGGAACGCCAACTTGACTCATACGAGCCCGTAACTTGCGGTCCCAGGACAAAAGCATGGGCTCGCCAGGTCAAGAGGATACAATGGAGCCTCAAGCTGCTACTTCAGGCCCGACAGCTCACGGACCGGCAGGCCCTACATTACGTGGCAGCCTTCACTGGTGTTCTCGCCAACAAACAAGGCCACCTGTCTGCTCGCGACTTGGCGACATTGACCTCTGTCATTATGCGGACATTGGACCAAGGCAAAAGCGGGAGCGTGGAGCGCTTGAGATGGTACTTGGGAATCATCTATGAGCACCTCGGCGAACAGTCTTGCATCAGGGTAGGCTTGATTCTGAAACGGCGCCGCGAGGCCAACTGGCAGGTGTGGCAAAGAAGCCTCAGAGAAGCGGCTGACAAAGGGACCCCAACGATGTCCCGCGCTGAGATATCCAACCTCCAGAAAGGTCTACATCTTGCAAAATTACGTGCGCTCTGGAGCTCATACATCCACCGTCACTCAAGAAGGCTCGCTAGAAAACGCATAGCTCGGCGAATTGCCCGAAGCCATCATCACGCAGACGAGGACGCTGGGTCCGCCTACAGAGGGCAAGGGCCTTTTGCGATCGTAGACAAGGAATTCGGGGAGACATGAAGCTGGAGGAGACTATTGGGGGCTTATAAGAGAGGGCAGTTGGATATACTATCACGTGTACTGAGGAGCAAAGTCGAACAGCTCACGACGAACTCATTTTTTCAAATCTCTGATTATAAGACGGGTTTCATAAGACGACTACTAAAAAAACAATAAAAAAAACAACACTCAACCGCAAGGCCTCATCCTAGATGAAGGAGCGAGTCGATGAATTCAAGTTTACTGCGTATGGCAAGATTTACTTGACAGTGGCGTCCAGCTGCCGTCTCAGTGTGTCGCTTGGTGGGGGCAGGTTGCACAACCTGAAAACGCTTTGCATGTAAACTAACAAGGTCTAGAATAATCGTGATAAATAACGAGCATACATGATCAGCCAGCAGGGCGAAAGACCACGGTTGACGTCTTCAGGTCCAACCATCTCTGCTGGAACAGACCGCCCGTCAGACCGCCTTCTTCTCCGCCTCCCCCTCGCCTCCTTATGCACTTCTCAAAGGGAGGGAGGCCGACTTCGCAACTTTTCTTGGAGCGGACCCCGTCACACAGTCGCAACGTCGTACAGCATCTGTTGGGGTTCGCCAGATGCTCCCGATCCCATGTTCTCCCGACATGGTTTGTGCCCAGCTCGCCAGCTGAAGCCAACCACACCTCAGGATCTCGCCTCTGCCGTGGTGGAGCTGCAAAAGGATGGGACCAGGAATGGATGCAAGCACGACGCAATACACCCTGCTTGTGCCTCTCTCTCTCTCTCTCTTTCTCCTCATCTCGCCGGCCACAGGACCGGAGGTTTGGCTCACCTTATCTGAGATGAGGTGGACCACGACAGCCCTCATCCGCCAAAGGCTTCTTTGGGTGCTTGCTCCCTCAACACCAATAAGCGAGCTTGGAGGCATGCGGTCGTCGCCCCATGTCCGACAGACTGGAAACACATCAAGAGCATGGGGGAAAACGCCCCGAAAGATGGAGAGAGAAGAAGGGGAAGGGAGGGAGGAGGGGGATGGGATCTCAGCTTCAGCATGCGTGTAGCATGTAGACGTTGACTTCGCCCTGATGCAAAAAGAAATACCATGACATTTGGAATTCATTATAGCGCAAGGACGAGACCACCACACCACCCCCCACCCACGGCTAGACGGGCTGGGACGCCACGTGCATCTGCTGAGGCACGTCGCCCGTCGTGGGCTTGTCACCGGTCAACCGTTGATATTTTCGGCAGTGTCCGTATCTCAAACGTGGTGGCGGCTGCTTTTTTTTCTTCTTTTTTTTTTAATTTATTCTTTTTCTTCTTCTTCTCCTGGATGTTTTCCCGCCATAGACTTGTGCTGCCATGCTGCTGATGGAGTCGGTCCGAGATGCAGCGGGCAGCCTCCCACACGACGAGAACCCCAGCGAGGTTGCAGTAGGTTTTTGAGGGAACATTAGGCAAGCCATGGGCGGTGCATGCTAGGGAGGAGATTTGAAATACTCTTGTTGACCGCTGCGGTCCTCGACGCCCCCAACTTCAAGGTTGGTTCTTGTTTGGTCTCTCTTCTCCTCGGCCGCTTTGACACCGCGCTGAGAGGATGGCGGTGGTGACGTGACACGACAGAAGTGAGGATTTTTCGTTTCCATTTTAGAAAAAAAGATGGGCTTGTGTTGCCGTTCTCGAACACCCAAAAGCTTTGAACATGGAAAAGCACTCGGACCCAGAGACACCAGGTTCTCCCTCCAGCCGTCTCACGGGCTGGCTTGTTCCTCTCTCAGCCTTCTTCACTCGTCACATTTTATTATTATTGTTGTTATTATTACTTTCACCAGCATCTCTCATATCCCTTCAGTTTGCCCCCTCTTTTCTCTTCTTTTTGTCTCGATTTCATAATCGCCGACCATTACCTTTTGTGCTCGAAACCTTCAAGTCCTGCCACACCAAAGTCAGAACAAGCTGCCGATGGATTCGCCTTTGTTATAAAGCAGACATACAAGAGAGAGAGAGATCCATGCTAGTACCGGCGGCCTGGCACCGACGGCTCTGCTAGAACGTCCTTTTGCAACAAGAGCGCGGCGACTCGGACTACCCGGGTCGTGATCGATCAATCACCTGCAGACGTCACAGCTGTACCGTCATTAGCGACAAGAACAGCACAAGCACAAGCAACGGCGGCCATCGCAGCAGATCTCTGTTTTTTCCTTCTTTTCTTTCTCTTCCTAGCAGCTATCGCTGTGACAAGGGTCATCCCCTCCGTGCCTGGGTCCCGGAGATAATATACGAGAGAAAGAGAGAGAAAGAGAGAGAGAGAGAGATTACAGTTGCATTTAGCACTTTGCTGCTTGTGCATGCTGACGAGTCTTTTATTAATTTCCAGCAGACCGATCCTCCGCAGCCGACTCCTCACTTTTTGTGCTGGGTCAACGACAACAGGCACAGGTCCTTGAATCACCTACATTCGAGGCAGTTTTCTTTGTGTGGACTTATCATCCTTACCGACTATTGTGAGCTGAAAACGTTGTGCTTTATACTTTTAAATTCCTGCGACTTGGGAAGAAAAAAAAAAAAGGCAACCCTGGGGGGCGACCGAGCTGGATCGATCGATCCCTTGCTTGATTTGGGATTCTATAATACGACTCTATCTGGACTCTCAATCTCCCACCCCCCATATCCGGTTCAAATAAAAATATAAAAAAACAATAGAAAAAAACAGGGGGTGTCGTCAGATGGCTAGCTCTGATCCTCTCGCACATCGATACGTCGCCCCGCTGTGCCACTCCAGACCAGACCTGCTCTTGCGTCCCAACAGCGCACATTACCAGCCCCCGGATGGCGGCGCTTCCGGCGCATTCGCGGGCACTATGGATACAACAAACGGCCGTAACAACAACAATAACAACAACAGATCCTCCTCCTCGTCTGCCGCCGGCGCAGGGTTCAGCGGCGTGAATGCCGAAATGGGCTTAGGAACTAACAACTCGGGAGGAGGCGGTCATCTTTATCACCAACAACAGCCCAGCTTCTCCTCCGCGCAGCAACCGTCGTCAGAATTTCAGCAGCAGCAGCAGCAGCAGCAGCAGCAATACCAAGCACCCCACCACCACCAACAGCAACAACAACAAGAGTCACAGTACCAATCACAACAACCTCAACCGAGCTCCACGAGGGGTGGGGGTGGTGGTGGTGGCGGTGGTGATGGCGGCGGCGGCGGCAGTGGGACGACCAGGCCAATCAGGCGTCGTATGCGCATGATCACCTCGTGCCTGGAATGCCGCCGCCGCAAGCTCAAGTGCAACAAGTCGAACCCGTGTACGAACTGCTCCAAGTTCGGGCGCGAGTGCCTGTACCTGGGCCCCAAGCTCGACGAGGCCAGCCAGCTGCGCCTGACGGAGATCAAGGAAAAGGTCGGGTCGCTGGAGCGGCAGCTGGAGAGGGACGTGGCCAAGTCCGGGACGCGTAGCAGCCGGGGGTTCTACCAACAGCGGATCCTGGCAGATGATGTCGAGGGGGAGTTTGACGAGGAGAGGGACCTGGAGATCACGCCCATGGTCGCCCTGGACCTGACGTACGAGGACGACGCGGATGGTGCGGATGACATCCTGGACTTGGGCGTCCAGGTGGGCAAGATGAGGTTGACGGAAAAGATTGGTGGCCTGAACCGGCCGAGGATATCAGAAGAGGTAGGTGTTGTTGTGTGGTGGCATTGGTCTGCCCTGAAGAAGAAGAAGAAGAGGAAGAAGAAAAAGAAGAAGCTGCTAACAGGCGAGACCAGATCCAAGCTGGACTCTCGGGCGGTGCGCCTCAGGCACCTCCTGGCTTCCCGCCGGGAATGGTGCCACCCTTTGGTGCTGCTGAACCGCCGGGCCAGGGAGGACCGGGACCAGGACCAGGACCATTCTCCGACGTAACAGCCGGGCCCGATCAGTCATTACCAGACTTCCTCCGGCCGAGCGCCTCTTATATTCCGCCCACAAGCGGAGTCTTCTTCGGACAGGTTGGCGAGTTGCCCTCCCTGCTCAATCTTCTCCCCTTGCGGGTAGCTGGCGATCGTCTCCTCAAGCATTACTTTGACGCCGTCCACCCGATAGCACGCTGTGTCCACCGGCCCTCGTTTGAGATGCAGTACAAGACCTTTTGGGACGAAGTCGAGGCAAACTACGAGCCTCGCGCGTCGGTTCAGGCTCTGTTGTTTGCCGCCTGGTTCAGTGCTGCTGTGGCCATGGACGAGGAAACCGTGAACCAGTACTTTAGTCTGACCAAGGCGAACCTGGTGGAGAGGATGAAGATGAGCACAGAAGTTGCGCTGAGTAAGGCGAATTTTCTGAGGACCACAAGGATCGAGACAATGCAGGCTTTTGTCATGTACATGGTAAGTATCAGCTCTCTCTCTCTCTCCCCCTCCCTCCCTCTTTCTCTCTCTGTGGACAAGTCAGGCTGATGATGATGATGATGATGATGATTTTGGCTAGATCCCCTTGTGCCGTGAGGAGGTCTCTCGAGCCCACTCGGTGCTGGTCGGTGCTGCAGTCCGCATGGCAGAATGCATGGGCCTGCACCGCGATGGCCACAAGGCGTACAACCTCAACCCCCTCGAGACACATGTCCGCCGCCTGATCTGGCACCAGCTCTGCTTTCTGGACATCCGTACCTGCGAGGCACAAGGGCCCAAGCCCGCCATCCGCAGAGACGACTACGACACGTGGCTGCCCGACAACTGCGAGGAGGACCAGCTCACCCTCGAACCCTGGCCGCCGCAGCCGTCGGCGGGCTTCACCTCGACCCTCTTCTCCCTCATCCGCTTCGAGGTCAACGAGATGATGCGCATCCTCTGGGCGGACCGCCGCAAGCTCGAGTCGCGCAAGATCACCCTGACACAGGTCCTCACCAAGATCGAGACCTTCCGCAAGCGCATGCTGCACAACTACGACCCCATGCTCGACGGGCGCGTCGCCGCCCAGCGCTACGCCAAGCTCGTCATGCACCTCCTCCTGTACAGGCTGCACGTCATGATCCTCCACCCCTTCTACGCCAACACTGCCAACCCCATGCCCCAGCGCCTGCGGTCCGTGCTGATCATGAGCGGCATCACGATCATCGAGCTGGCCATACAGCTGGACACGGACCCGGCCTTTGGCCTCTGGAAGTGGTACAGCGGCGCATACCAGCAGTACCAGGCGGCGCTCATCCTGGCCACCGACATGTTCTACCACCCGGACCACAAGGAGGCCACGCGCATCTGGGCGTGTCTGGACTACGTATTCGGGCTGGAGCGTAACATGCCCACCGAGGAGAAGAGCAAGAAGATCCTGACCGAGATCATGGGAAAGATGGGCATGTACATGGGGATGCGCAAGATGAGGGCGCCGACCCAGACAGCGAGCGCCAACCCCGCCAAGCAGGCTGTGAAGGTGGAGGAGGCTGTCCCAGGAGGGCCAAAGGAGGGTGCTGGTGGTGCTGGTGCTGGTGCTGGTGCTGGTGGCAGCGGCGGAGAGCCTCGTGGGAGAGTCTCGGCGACGAGACCAGCCGTCCCGTCTACTTCTCAGTATCCCCAAGCGTCGGGATATCTATCATCCTCTGGAAGCAACTTCCACCCGCCCATGAAGGAAGAAATGAGTGTGGTCCGGTCACTCTCGCGGGGACATATGCCACAAGTCTCCTCTTCCATGCAGACGACAACTGCATTAGGGATGCAGACATCGATCCCACCTCATCATCATCACCACCACCACCAGCAGCAGCAGCAGCAGCAGGTGTTATCAGGAACTGGGCCCAAACAGCCGCCAATGTTCAGCACCTCGATGTCAAGCATGATCCCACCCACCATCGCCCCAGGTGACCAGCAGCAGCCCCAGTGGAACCTACAACCGCCACCGCTGGTCAGCCACGACAGCCCCGAGAACTCAAGCAGCGACGGCAGTTCGGTGGTGGGCGTTGGGTACAGACAGCCTGGCATGGGAGCCTCGATGCCGCCCGGTCTGGAGAATGCGGCTGGGAACAACATGATGATAGAGGACTGGGTGCGTTCTTTTCTTTTCTTCTCTACACCTAGTTTGCCTGACTTCACACAGCAAGCCCCGATTCGTTCATTTTCTTGGTTTCCTACCTAATGCACAAACTTCTTCTTCTTCTTGTTGTTGTTGCATGTTGTACTAACCTTTAGACACTATGCAAACAGTCCAACAACTTCCGCGAGGACGAATTTGATGGAATCTTCTCAGTGAATCCGCACACCGGAGAGCTCGACGCTTTCGGGGCCCCGATGGGGCTACACTTCACTGGGGCTTGGGCGCAGCAGCAGTAGCAGTAGCAGTAGCAGCAGCAGCAGCCCTCAACCATAGCGGACCCCATGCGAGTGAGATTGACTCAAGACCAAAAGCCGGTTTTTTTCTTCTTCTAATTCGAGGTGGAAGGAAAGATGGTCAGAAAAGATAGGCCAGACAGTGGTGTAGGAAGAGGAGGGGAGTATATAGAGCGGAAGATACGGCACGCCTTGTAATTTACTCCAAATAAAATCTGAATTCATAGCGCATGGTATTAAATAATTACTAAAACAACACACTTGCATCCGAAATTCGTTGAGAGAGTAGTAAATGTTCATTCCGTCATTAAAAATTTTTCTACATCATGAGACTTGACTGACTGTTTGTCTACTGGGTTTTGTTTTCTCTTGTCCAAAGATGAAGGCCAGATCATACCCAAAAAAACAACAAAAAAAAACCAAAAAGGCCAATCTGGTGCGCAATGAGAAAAGAGATAAAATAAAATAAAAAAACAAGGCAAAAAATAATAATAGTAAATATTGAAATCCTGAACTCCACCAAATTGAGAGAAAGGGGGACAAAAAAATAATGATAAAGGTATCTCGGAAGAAAACCAAATCCCACTATACATCAATCATGCATAATAATCTCCCAAACCGCCCCTAGTTTGTCATTATCTCGGCCGTTGAATTCGCTCATGCCGTGCATGCTACTAACTTGCTGTTGTTGTTGTTGTTGTTGTTGTTGTTTGGGTGCTTCTCCCCCCCCCCCTCTCTCTCTCTCAAAAAAGAATCATCTCTTCATAAAAAAAAACTCGTTCAAATCCCGCCCTCGAAATATTCTGCCTCCTGCATGCTCACATTGCTCCTGTTTGGAGCCGTCGATGGGCTCACACCTCCGCGAAGGAGGCTCACACCGCCGGCGTCCGAGGACGGGGCCCGCATGGACCGCCTGCTGGTGCTCCTCGGTTTCGTGACGATGACCAGGGCAGGGCAGACAACAATCTCGTCGTCGCCCACGCCGTCGTCGTCTCCCTTCTTGACGACGAGTGGGAAGAGAACAGCGCGCACGATGGCGCCCTCGGCCTGGAGATCCTCGGCGTCTGCGTCCTTGTTTGCGGCGGAGCGCTCGGTCATCATGGTCGGGTTGAAGTGGTGCGGCTCAGCCAGGTCTCCGTTGGCGTCGTACTCGGGCTGCAGCGGCGGGAGCATCATGTACTCGGCGCGCTGGGTGCGCATCTGGATGGAGAGGTCGACAGCCTCGCGCATGACCTTGCGCAGCTGGCCCTGGATCTGGTCCTCGAGGTTGGACGGCGGCGGGAGGATCATGGAGAGGGTCTGGAAGACGGCCTGGACGACCGCCTCCGTGTCTTGGTCACGCTGGTCCTCGAAGGCCTCCCTCTTGGCGAGGAGGGTCAGGGTCACGGCGCGCCACTGGCGCACCGCCCGTGGGGGGCCGACCTCGAGGAGCAGCTTCTCCAGCGCCTTTAGCTTCTGTCTCTGCTCGCGGTCCATACCGAACAGGTAGCGGGTGAAGACGAATTCCCAGATCATGGTCATGGTCACCGACATGAAGATGTCACGACGCTTGACTCGGTCATTGAGGTAGTGGTCGACGTTGGATCCGTCGAGGACAGCATTGTCGAGACGGTCGATGATCTTTTCGTCGTTGAGCTCGCTGGTCAGGCGGCAGGCGCGCATGTCCGAGAACTTGGAAAAGCGCAGCACCCACTGCTGGACGTGCGAGCAGAGCTGCTGGCAGCGGTGGTCAAAGTAGTCGACGTCCTTGATCTCGAGGAAATCACTGTCTGCTGGTTTCGTGGCGAGGATCTGCCTCTGCATCTCGCGTATCTGCTCCTTGGTGGCCTCGAGCTCCTGGCGCAGGCTCCTGATCTCTGCGTCCTTCTCTTCTAGTGTTCTCGCGTGTGAGCCGTGGTGGCCCCGGAAGCCGTTGAGCTCCTTGGTGGCCTCGGCATGTTGGCTCTCCAGGAGACGGTATTTGCTCTCGTGCTGATCGGCGGTCTGGGCGATGGCGCTGTTCAGGCCTTCGTTGACTTCAGTCAGGCGCTGGACCTCCTTGCGCATAAACTCGAGGGATTGTTTGAGGGTCTCGATCTCATTGTCACGTTCGGCGATGACGCTGGCGGCCCGGTTGGTAGAGTGCAGCTCGGCCTGGTTCTTGGCTGCGGCTAGGGCGCGGTTCTCTGCGATCAGCTGCTCTACTCTGGACTCGAGCTCGAGAACCTGCATGCTCTGTCGGCGACGCATGCTGTGTGGACGGGTGGGTGAGCGCGGGGAGCCCATGCGGCCCTCACCGAAGCCATCCTGGAGAGGAGAAGGCAGTTTATGTCAGTTTTTTTCTTTCTCTTTCTTTCTTGGGATTGATGAGCGACAAAGACAGCTGGCTCGACCAGAGGGGGTGGAGAGCAGAGGCTGAAAGAGGTGGGGACGACTTACATAGACATCGGCCATGTCCTTGGAGCGGACACGACCTTCATTGGCAACGGGGTTGTTGTTGAGTGGTTGGCCAGCCGCAGCAGTAGCAGCAGTTGCACCGACGGCAGCGAAAGCGATAGCAGCAGCAGCAGCAGCAGCAGCAGCAGGTGTGGTGGCCCTCCGCAGGTCGCTGTTGGAGGGAGAAGGAGATGAGGCTGGGACCGGGGTGTTTGCAGCTGTGGCCGGGGTAGGAGATCGAGCTGTGCGAGGGGCCTGTCCAAGCGCTACAGGGGACCGTGGTGAGGGGCTGGCTGTGGCGCCAAGATCGCTGTGGGATGGCTGGCTCGATTGGCTCAGCGACCTCAGGTCCCCACTCCTCGTGCGCCGGGAGCGCAGTGGTGGTGTGCCAGCGCCAACTGCGCCCGAGTGCTGTCTCCTCAGCAGGCCGGGGCTGTCAGCGCGAAGATTGAGTGGCTCAGGCGTTCTGACCCGCGAAATGCTGGTGTTGGACAATGCACGCCTCTGACTCGGTGGGGTACCATGAGGAGACGCAGATGCTTGTCGCTTGATGGCATTGTCAGAAACGCTCCGCTGGCTTGCAGCAGGAGTTGTAGGAGGCACAGGTGATGTCGCCCCGGACCCCGTCTCGCCGAGCAATGCTGCTCCTCCTGCTCCCCCTACGGTTGTGGCAGTCGTGCCAGGCCCCAGATCTGGATAGTTCTTGCGTGACCGATATCTGTCACCTCTAGTCTTCTGAGGCTCTGGGGTCACTGGTGGTTCTTTGGCTCCGAGGATGGGAGTGTTTTCCCGGCAGAGACGCCTGCTGCTCTCGCTGTCGCTGCGTGGCGATTGCTTCAGCCGGTCTTCCAACCTTGCGCCCTCGTCCTCGGTGCTGGACGGGGAGAGTCGTTTCTGGTGTTCGGGGCTGGTCCCACGGGAACTGTCGCGCATTGGTGACCCGTCAGGATAATCTCGCAGGTGCACACCACTATCGCGTTGCTGAGCGTCCTCGAACCGACGCACCCAGGGTGCAGCGGGAGAATCTGTCGCAAACCCGCTGTCGCGGTTGAACTCTGGCGTTCCCAGTGATGCGCTGAGGGAGCCCGCTTGTTTGTCAGCCTCAGCTTCATCCTCCTGCGGATCCTCTTGGACCGGAGGCAGCCCTCTCGACACAGATCGTCTGAAGTCGACCGCAGGAATGAAGAAGCTGTCTGGCGCCGGGTCGTTTTGGTCTTGTACATCTGTCGTTGGCAGGGCTGACTCTTCTAGGGCTCCGGGGCCGACCTCCTGGGCTGACATGGGGCTTGTGGACCGAGGAGTAGGCAGGTCGTGTAGCTGACCTCGTAACTCCTCATCCTCCTCCGCGAGGTTCGTATCTGTCGTAGTAATTGTCGGAACATCGGCGGACCGTGTCGTCGTGTCCATGTCCACAGCTTGGTAGTCCGGAGGGGAGTGGTGATCTGCCGGTTCTGGTTCTGTCGTCGGTAGTTCGAAGCTGGCCTGCGGGTCGGGATCCGCGCTGTCTACGACCACAGGTTCCAGAGGGACTTCCTCTTCTCGTGCTGCTTGTTCTGAGAGCTGGGGCGTAAACCTTCCGGCATCTTGACCTGGCGGTGAGTTTGTTGCACTCACATTGTCGTCGCCGAGCTGCGTCTCCCTGCCGTGTGCGAATGATGTCGGCCTCGACCCTGGAAGCATGTCAGGCTCTGATGATTCTTCTTCTTCTTCCTCGCTGCTTGTGTCCGGGACAGTCCAGAAATCGCCTGCATCGCCGTCCATGCGGGATCCCTCCACCGCCTTTCGCTCAGCTCCTTCCCACATGGCGGCATCATCAAAGATGTCCTCGTCCTCTTGAGTTGTGCGCTTGTCCATGTACTTGGAAGATTTTTTCTTCTTACCATTGCCTTTCTTGCTGCCACCAAATTTTTCCGCCAGCAGAGCAACGCTGCCTTTCTTGCCCATTTGTTTGACTGCATCGGAGGTAGACGCATCCTGTGCTTCGTCATGTAGAGATCTCAGCGAATCCGATGACTTTGGCTGTTGTCTTCTGAGGTCCGGGACAGTAGCATCTGGAGCTGGGGGAGCGTTAGCTTCTTGTGTCAGACCCTCGCCACCAGGACCCAAATCGCCGGTGCGCTGTTGTTGGATGAACGCAGCGGAAGACCGATCGCGAGAACCATCATTTCCTTCTGATCTCGAAGCTTCTTCGACCATGGGTGACGCACCTCGTTGTGTTGGTCTGACCCAAGGCCCTGCTTCCTCCACTGCGATCGATTCCACCGACACGTTATCACCTGTCATTGTGAGAAGCTTTGGACTATGCCTGTCGTCTTCTTGGAAAATCGAAGAATGTCGGTGAATAAGTCCCAGGCCTACAAGAGGCCGGTCGTCCTTGCTGCGGCCCTCTTGGGCGTCGTTAAGCCCCCGCGTCAGGCCTGGGTAGATCTCCACCTTGTCAAAGGACTCCGCGGAGGAGCGAGCACCAGAGGGGTCGAGTGCCTTTGGCTTGAAGTAATCATCGTTATCCCAGATATCGGGGCTTGGAACGTTGGAAGCCACCCTTTGTAACTCGGTACCTGGGACAACAGGAGACAGGTGGCCAACATTAGCGCCTCCACCGCCTCCAGAGGTCTCTGAAGCTTCTGCAAGTGACGGTTGGGCGCCCTTGACAGGAACACTGAGGTTTCTCGTTTCCTCCTTAGGTTCATCCCCGCGATCCAAATCATCAACGTGGTGGTCGGCATGCTCCTCCAAATCATACCCAGTATCGTCTCCCACGACGAAGGAGAATGAACGTTTGAGGTCTGGCTCAGGAGTTAGTCTTTCTCTGCTGGGTACGTCGTCCGTGCTTGTGGCCTCGGCGTCTAAGGCTGGCTCCCAAGCAATCTGCTTGCCCTTCTTTTTCTTGTCTTTGACGGTCTTCTTGCGGGAGAGCGGGGCAGCCCACTCCTCTTCAACCACGGCTTCAGCCACGGCTTCTGTTGCAGCCGGGGTCTCCCAGGGAGAAGAAGGGTCGCCTCTCTCTTCTTGAGTTGTCTCTGCCTCTGCAGCGAGCCTGGTGGGATCCGGTTCATCTTGGTTTGTGACATCCTGAAGAGGAGGATCTGGCGATTCGCCCACCTCGAAGGCGTCTTCCTCCCAAGAAGAAGAAGCTGCCTTCCTCTTGGCCTTCCTCTTTTCCTTCTTAGACATCTTGCGAGTCAGGACTGGAGCCTCCGTCAAGACTGGTTCCTCTGTGGCGTCGAAATCTTGTCGTTGCAGAACACCTGACAGTCTAGTTTCCTTAGGTTGTTCTACATCAGGCGTCTTTTCTTGATGCGGCGACTCTAGCGAATCGGCAGGCAAGTCGTAGGTGTCGTCGGGAGAACGTTTCGAGTCTGGCACGACAACTTGTTCGAGAGTCTCCAGTGGCTTCTCAACGGTCTTGTGCATCGACTCGGGTCGGCTGGCCTGCTCAATGCCCATGACAGGAGAGTCGGCCGGAAGGTCTCGAGTCTCTTGAGTAGGAACGGGGAGATCAACATCACCAGTTGGTAGCTGTTTCACATCCTCTATATTCGAAATCGAGTCTTCAGGCTCGTCCACTGTCATGGAGCCCTTCTTGGCCTTGCGCCTCTCCTTCTTTGACAACTTCTTAGGGATCCAGTCATTGAAGTCTTCCGTTGTAGGCTCGGCGCCCTTCTCTGCCTCTTGGCCAGCAGCCTCCGGTGTTTCAAGTGGTTCTTCGTACAGCTGTTGTCGTTCGGGTGCCTCTTCGTAAGGTGAAATCGCAGGAGCTGTATTGGATGACGGGGATCCAAGATCGAATGACTGGCTGGCGCTGCCTCGCTTCTTATTTTTCTTGTCCTTTTTGGATTTCCTGGCAGAAACGAACTCCAAAGGCGCTTCTTCGTGGGCCTCGCGGGGCTCAGATACCAAGGTTGCATCGGGGAACACAGGAGAGGTAGGTGCTTCTTCCATCGAGGAGATCAAGGCATGCTTATTGTCTTCCGAGGTTAATGGAGAGTCGGACTTGATGGCGGATTGCTGGACGTCCAAGGAGTCATCTTTTCGTTCAGGAGAATTCAGTTCGTCTTCTCCTTCCCATGGAACCGGAGACTGAGGTCGCACGGCAGACCGTTCGACGCTCAACAGATCTTGTTGATCCTGGTTGTCTCGGTCGGCTTGGGGTTGAGATGGCGCTTCATCAACAAGTCTTCCACCTGCCACAATGACCGTATCCTCACCGTCGTCGATCTTTTCCTCCAGATCTGACTTTGTGAGTGCATCCTTGTCATGGGTCGCTGCGTAAGCCCATGGCTCAGAAACCTCATCAACAACTTGTGCGCCGCCAACGAGAGCATTATCTTCCTTCTCTTGGCCGAGCACATCAGGCTCCCCGACTGGCTCGCTGAGAGGAGCTGGCTCCGTGGATTGTGTGCCTTGTTGCGACGGCTGCTCATCGTTGATGAGGGTGTCACCACCTCTGGCCCTGCTCTTCAGATCCGAAGTTGTGGCTGGCTCACCGGATGCAGCATCTTCAAAATTCACAGACGGCTCCTCGGCGGCCAGCTGGGGCTCATAGATAGCTGTTTCACCATCGCGAGGAACATTCTCATCGGTGGTGTCTCTCGTCAAGCCAGATTCAGACGCCACAACTTGAGGTTGTGGGAGGATCTCCACCGGTTCAGTGCTGAGGGGGGCATCTACCACTCCCCGGCTACTCGTCGGTGCCTCGACCGGCTCGGAGGGCTCGCGCGCTTCATCATCAACAGGTGATTGCGTGCTGCTTTCGGGTTCCCAAGAAGAAATACTGGACCACTTCTTTTTCTTCTTGTCCTTCTTGCTCTTCTTGGAAGGGGTAGCTGACCAGTCATCCGTCTGCTGAGGACCAGAAGGTTCAGGAAGGTCTTCTAGGTCTTGCGACATGATCTGAGTGGTTGTTGGCGCTTCCTCAGACGTGCTGACCTCTCGAGGGATGGTCGCTGGGCTGGGCTCGGCAGCATCTTCACGGCTTGGGGTCTGAGCACCACTATCTGGCTCTGGCTCTGTCCAAGACTTGCCGCGCTTCTTTTTCTTGTCCTTTTTGCTCTTCTTGGAAGGTATCCAGGAAAATTCGTCGTCTCTAGGCTCCTGCGGCTCGCCTGAACTCAACGTGACAGGCCCCTCCTCCAAGCGTGCATCTCGACTGGTCTCGTCAGTCTCAACAGGCACATTGTATCCAACATCCTCTTCCTTCCTCTCTCCAAGCACCGGCACAGGCTCGGCTGCAAGAGATGGGCTTCGGGGAGTTACGTCTTTGATGGGCTCGGGGTCTTCTTGATGGTCGGTGGCCTGCTCTGGGGCCACAGCTTGCTGCTCCAGTCCTAAAAAGGCTGGGGCAGTCACGTCCGGCTGTTCAACAACAGTCGATGGTCCAAGCGGTAGTTCAGGCGCGGAGAGTTGGTCCGCCTCAGAATGCCATGACGGATAGCGAGCAGCAGGCTCGACAGCTTCGAGAGGTGCCGTCTTGTCAAGATCTTCGTGAATGCGATCCACGTTGTCATCCTGTGGTTGCTTGCCAGTGAGCTCATCTGGGGCTGAAGAAGTAGCGCTCTCGATAGAAACCCCCTTTCCCATTACAGAATCTTCTTGCTCAGGCAATGCCATTTCAGACAAATCATTCTCCTCGTTCGTAGTGTCCATGGAACGTTGAGTTTCCGCCTGCGAAGTTGCAGTCTCGACGCCAGTGAAGTCGGCGGCAGATTCATCAGGCACAATGGTCTGGTGGGTCGCCTCCTGCGGGGTCGCCATTCCGGAGGTCTGCGTGCTGTCGCCTGAAAGTGTGCCCTTGCGCTTCTTCTTCTTCTTGTCCTTCTTGGATAGCTTGCGCGGTATAGACCCTTCTGCTTCAGGCTGAGCTCCAACCTCAGCAGTCTGCTCAGTCTGCTCAGGTTCAAGCACCGAAGGTTCTGCTGCGACTTCTTTTTGCTCCTCTTGAACAGGCTCTGGAGCTGGGGCCTTCTCGATCCAGGTTTCTTGAGTCTCTCCACTCTGGACGTTGGGCTCCGAGGGACCCAAATCTGCGACCGGTGATTGTAGTGTGCCTACCAAATCAGCTTCGTCAGGGCGTTGAATTAGCCCCTCGGACGAATCATGGATGTGGTCCTCGTGAAGCACTCTGCTCGACTCCTGTGTTGACTGCGGCGATTGAACTACTTCCTGAGAAAGCCGCTCGCCAGGCTCATCTTGTGTTGCGGTCACAGGATAGTCAACATGGCGGTCTTTTGGCAACTGGTCTGCTTCCTCGAAGGTGGGCTGGGGAGCGGCAGCTGTGTCCAGGGCAATGGGATCTTGAGTCAGGTCTGGTACAGGCTGGTCAGTTGGCAATTGACCCATCGTATCAAGATTGCCAAGATCTTCAAGCTGAGGTTGACTTGATATGTCGGGAGTTGACCCCTTGGGATCGTCAATATCTTTGGATTCGCTTTCCACCAGAGACGACGACGCCCCTTGAGGTTCATCAGTGCCAGGCTCAACTTCGACTGAATCAGCAGTCTGAGAGAGATTGATGTTGGTGGGTTGCTCTTCAGTCTGGCGCTGGGCAGCAGCCTCGGCATCACGTTCTCGCTGTTCAGCACTAGCTTTCAAGGCTCTGATGCGCTGTTTGTCTTTCTTGCTCGGGTTCCTCTTCATCTGAAGTCGAGCTAGTTGGGCCTCCTCTTCTTGGGCCAGTTCGGAATCGGCTCCACGGCGAGCGACTTCTTCAGGATCCCCGAGTTCTTGAGATCCAGGCTGCTGGTCCTCGAAGACAGATGTGGTTGCATCCGCTTGGTCGTCGCGTGTTGCCTCTTCGCCCGCCTCCGCCCCGGTGGCTTCGTCTCGAGCATCAGTAGAAGGCTGGACACCTCCTTCAGCGGCTTGAGAACCCTGCTGCTCGGCGCGCTGCTGTGCCCTGGCTTTCAAGTCCTTGAGACGCCGTTTGTCCTTCTTGCTGGACGATCTCTTGAGCTCCAATCTGGCAAGTTCGGCTTCTTCCTCTTGAATTTCCGCAGCCTCTGCCTCCTGGCGGGCAATGGAGTCTTCGTCCAAAGCCTTCTGTGCATCTTCCTGGGGCTCAGACGAGCTCAAGATAGGTTCGTGTGCCGAGACGTCGACGTGCAGGTCTTTTTGCACGGTGTCACCCAAAGGGTCCGTAGGAGGATCAGTGGAGCGTGGCGCATCGGCCAAAGCGACTTCGGACTCTTGAGGCTTGTCGCTGTCCAGGCTATCAGCCTGAGGTGCGCTCGATGCCAGAACATCGGATTTTTCCTGGGTTTCCTCCAGCTTTGGACCATCGGGCGCTCGGCTCAGCATTCCAGGAGTTTCCAGACCTTGCAGCGGCACAGGGTGTTCTTCCCTAGTGTCCTCTTGCAGTGACAATGCTGGCTCTTCAGAGGGCGCATCAGAGGTGACAACCTCAGCTGCCAACTTCGGACTGTCCTGGATAGCTTCACCGACCCCAGTTTCTTGCGCAGCCTGCGGTGCAATGACCGTCTCCACGTTATCAGAAGCTGACATAGTTGGCTGACCGTCTTCTTGAACCACAGAGGTTGTTTCTTGAGGAGGAGGCTCCACGCCTCTTTCGATGTGTTGTTCAAGCTCTGCTGATATGGCCATCTCTGGGCTCTTAGAAGGCGGCGCGGTTGGCTGGCTGCTGTCCTCTTGTATTACCGAGACTGACTCTCGGGGTGATTCACTGCCTTCTCCGACCAGTCCAGGCACTACTGGCATTTCTTCTTCCGATGACGGGACGGCCACATCAGTGACGGCACTACCTCTTCGCTTGTTCTTCTTCTTCTTGGATTTCTTGGACACCCAAGAGTATTCCTCCTCCGCGGGGGCGTGTGTTTCATCTTCCAGAAGTGGGTGCTGCTGTTCCTGGCCCATGGCTGTAGGCTCCTCGGTCCGAGGCTGCTCAGTGATCTGCTCCTCATGAGCACCGACCGGCTCCCGCGAAGTGATTGGCGATTCTGGCGTGGTGCTGTCCTTGACAGACTCATCTGCCTCTTCTGGGGCGGCATGATGTGGCGGCGCTTCAGGTGATCCTTGTGGCTGCAGGCTCTCGACTGACTTCTCTGGTTCTACGTCATGCGACGATTCGGCGACGACGGATTCGGGGAAGATACCCTGTGGCAAACTGCTACTTTTCTCATCAGTAGTTTTTGCGTCTTCCAGTGACTCGGGAACGGGGCTGTCCGCAATGTCCGAGAAGAGGCTCACGCTCTGCTTCTTCTTTTTCTTGTTCTTCTTGCTCTTCTTGGAGGGGATTGTCGCCCATTCGTCTTCAGCAGGAGATGGTGATCCGCCAGTCGCCTCCTCCACGGGGTCGGTTTGACCTTGACTAGCCTCTTGGACAGGATCCGGGATGAATGAAGCAGGTTCTTCGACGACTTCAGTCGGACCCAAGCCCTGGTCACCGAGAGCTTTCGCTTCAAGAGCGGCAGGATCGTTGTTGATCTCTCGTGGGCCGAGAACTGGCTCCTCGACTATCGCAGGCTGGGCGTGGAAATTTTCAACAGGCGATGGCTGTAGCCCAGCTGGCTGGACAAACCCCTCAGCGTGGACGGTGGGTTGCACATCTGAATGAGTCTGCTCGTCGTCTATAGCTTCCTGCGTGGGCGAGTCTGGTGGGAGTAGGATAGAACGAGCCAAGTCGGCGTCATCAGTGGGCAGATAGTCCTCCGCCACCGTCTTCGGCATCACCTCTTCTGAAGAGAGATCGCTCCGAGAGGCTCGAGGTGATTCCGAGATGCTCTGCTTCTTACTTTTCTTCCCTTTCTTCTTCTTAGGTCCGGTGGTCTCCACAGCAGCCCATTCGTCCGTGTTGACAGGCGATTCTAGGACGGGCGCCACAGCATCAGCCTTCTCTGCTGTGCTCGCCGTGTCAGGATCAACGGCTGGTCCCGAGAGAGGTAGTGTCTCGGCCGGTCCGATGGTTTCAAGCTCACGGGCATGTAATTCCGAGTCACCACGTTCGTCCGCTCCGCTCAGACTTGTGGCCTCGACCTCACCCGAGTTCTCTGCAGATAATGCCTGGTCTGGTGGATGAGAAATCGGACCTCCACTGGGCAGCTCACGCGCGTGGCCATCACCTGCCGCAGTGACAGTAGGCTCCTCACTCTTCTTCTCCCGCCCCAGGAGGGCTCCGGCTCCGGCTCCAACCAAAGCTGCCGCTGGGAGTATAGACAGGGCCGAGGAGAAGAAGCCGTGATCCTCCTTCTTTTCTGTCTTTTCTTCGTCTTGAACAACACGGGCCTCGACTAGCTTATCCACGTGCTGAGAAGAAGACGAAGAAGAAGAAGACGCCTTGTCAGCCTCCCTGCCTGACGGCTCGGCGGGCCATGGTTCCCCAGGAGCTTGACCTGGGGACCCGATCGGCGTAGCATAGCTGGACTCCGGCAGCGAGCCTGTGCTGCTTGCTCCTTGGTGTTCAGTCAACAACGAGACGGGCCCCTCTCCTTCGAGGACCGGCGAGATATGCTCCACCTGTCGCGGGCCCCTAGGCGTCGGCTCCTGTGATCCCAGGTCCACAGACTTGGCCACACCCGTGTCAATGGTCAAGGGTGTGGCCTGAGCGCCGGGCGACACAGTCTCAACCGCCTCCAGCTCTGGCTCGGGAGCAGGCGCCTCCCTCGCGTATGTCGTCAGCGGCGTCGGCTCTGTCACATCAGCATTGAGCTCCTCCTCGCCCTTTCTGGCAACCCGCCCGGCCTGCTCCAGCAGGTAGAGCGGCTTGATCTCTCGGCTGCTGTCCCATGACGTGGGTCTCCCCGGCTGCCTCTTAAAGGTAGGCGAGTTTTCCTGTCCCGGTGTTGGGGGGCTCTGCACTACTGGTGACGAACGAGTGCCCGTGGCGGGTGAGGGTCGGTAGTGGCTCATGCGGAACTGAATCGGGATCGCGGTGTGGCTGGGCGAGCGAGGCGGCATCTCGTGAGTGCTTGGGCGGCGGGAGTGGGTGCCGTAGCTCTGGCGCTTACGGCTGCTGTCGCGGTCGCGGTCACGGTCGCGGCGGAGCACGCGCTCCTGGCCAGGTGGTGTGGCGGGTCGGCTGTCTGGCAGCGCCGGCAGCTCGTCGTGCTCGGCAAACTCGAGGGAGCCTTTCTCCCCTGGGCTTGGGGGCAGGGGCAGTAGATCGCCAAACTGGGGGTCAATGGCAGGTTTGATGACCCGTGGTGCGACCTCGGGGTCCTCCAAGATGTCGTCGACTTGTCGACTGGCCCGGTTCTCAGGCCGGACAGACCAGTCTACGTCCTCTGAGACGTACGGCTCCTCTTTCTCCCGGGGAGCTTCGGCGGCGTCGGAGCGCGCGAGGGCGGCGATGGCCACAGCGGCTCCTGTTAGGCCGGCACCCGCGCCAAGGATACCGGCATTATCTTTTTTTGACACCTCCTTGTTGTCGTCACCACCCGATGATCCTATCAGGCGACCCCAGAGGCCGCCGCTGCTCCGCTTGTCCGATTTGCTGTCTCTCTTGTGCTCCGAGTCGGCTGGAGCTGATGCCACGGAACGGTCGTCATCGTGGCTGTGGCCGTTGGAGCGGCTAACGTCGCCGTAGCGAGAGTCAGAGACCGTCGAGGTGGCGCCCCTGTCAGGGGGGTCGTCGTCAGCCAGGTCGAAGCTCTTTGAGCCCCGCTTAGATTTCCTGGGCTTCTTGGGCGTATCCCAATCGTCCGCGTCCTTGATGTCGTCGTAGGCACCCACGGGCACCGAGACATGACTGTCATCGACCGGCATGTCTCCATCGTCCCACGTCACGCTGACACGCTTGGACTTTTTGGACTTTTTAGATTTCTTGGATGTTGGCGCATCGGCCCATTCGTCCTCCCCGGCCTCGACTGGCGGCGCCGCAGCGCGCGCCTCCTCCGCGTCCTCCTCCTCCGCGAGCTTCGCAGCCTTTGCAGCCTTCTCGCGCTTGCGCTGTTCCTTCTTGCTGAGCTTGGGGGACGCAGAACCAGGTCCAGACTGCTCAGTCGTCTCGACGACAGGGTCATCAACAAACGCAGCAGCAGCCTTTTCAGCGGCTGGCGTATCGGCCACCTCGCCAAGGACATAGCCCGGCTCACTCACCGGTCTCGACCCATGATCAGGACCAAGACCGTACATGCCAAGATCTGAGACCGTCTCGGCAAAAGGCTGGGTGTATACGCTGTGGAAGTCCTCGTTCGATCCTGGCGGGGAGTCGCGCCTGCGGTACTCTGGGTTCTCGATGACAATCTCGGGGTCAAAGCCAGAGTGCTCCAGGCCCGCGGCCAGCGTCGCCGCGAAGTCGATGTCCTCATCGAAAGCCCCTGGCATGTGCGAGCTGCGCGGGCTTGGGCTTGGGGGTTTCGGGCCAGGCGCGGGCGGTAGTTCCTCGGGCTCTTCCACCAGCACGTGAGAGGATACGCCGGCGGGCAGGACAGGTCGTTCTTTAGGCGGCGATCGGGAGCCCGATGAGCGCTTCTCCTCGGCATCCTCTCTCGCACGCCCTCCGCGCCCCTCGGGCTCGGGCTTGGTCTCGCTGGCCATCGCAACACCGGCTGAGGCGCCCGCGATAGCAGCAGCGATTGTGCCCCACCCTCCTCCGCTGCTCTTCTTGCCTGAACTCTTGGGCTTCTCGGCCGGTGGCCCGCGCGGCCCCTCGTCGGCACTCTCAACCTCGTATTGCTTCGTCTCACTCGGGCCCCACGAGACGGTCTTGGGTGTGGGCGGCGGCTCCTCAATCGCCTCGATGACCTCCACGACCTCGCCCTTGGGCCCGATGACGACCGATGGGCCTTTGGCTGCCTGAGGCTCATCATCGCTGGCGCGCGCAGCAGCTTTCTGTTTTTCTGGGGTCGGCGTCGGCACCGGCGTCGGCATGACCAGGTTGAGCACCGGCCTCGGCCTATGTGTGCTCGAGTCCCGCACAGGCGCCTCCCTGGGCCAGTACCCGAGCAGCTGCGTAGGCGACATCATGTTGTCAAACATGATGTCGGCGTTGGGCTCGCTGTACTGGTTCTTCTTGGGCTTGTTGGTCATCTCGGGCGGCGTGACGATCCGCGGCGGCCTCCTGCCCCTGTCGTCCTCGTCGTCCTTGTAGTTGTCCACAACCGAGCGCTCGCGCTGGGCTGACCTGCTGCGGCTGCGGGAGCGCTGCTCGCGCTCGGCGACACGCCGTGCGTGGTAGTACTGGTTGGCGGCCTCCTGGATCTGGTCTGCAGTTCGTGAGTTGGAGCGGCCGCGGCCTTCTTCCTCGTCTCGATGGTGTTGGCGGGAGTGCTCCGTAGCCGCGATGGCGGCGGCCATGGCGGCTTCGGGAAGGGGCGCAGTAGCGTGCTTCGCCTCTTCGTAGATGTGTTTGGCCTCGCGCTCCTCCTCCTCCTCAGCAGCCCTGTCGCTCTGTTCCGGTGCGGGCGAGGGAGACGGCGTGACATCGATGATGAGTGGCGAGGACGCCTTCAGAGGCTCGTCACCATGGGTCCTGAAGGAACTGTCCGGGACACGGTACGCAAACACGTCAAACTTGTCACCCGACGCACGTTTTGTTGGATCATCGACACTGCGTCTGGCCTGGCGCCCACGGCGCCTCCTCTCGCGGTCTTGCTCGTAGTCCCAACCCTCCTCGTCCGCACCAGCCTCAGCCTTGCGGCCCTCAGACGACAGCGGCTCGTCAGGCCGACCGCCGCTGTCCCGCTTCGAGTCACGCCTGCGCTGTTCGCGGGCCTTGTTGGTCTTTCCGAGCGCGTGCTCGAGCCTCTCGATCTCCTTCATCAGCGCGAGCTCCTGGGCCTTCTTGGCGTCGTCCATCTTGATCTCGTCTCCGCGGTGGTCTTGGTGCCCGTACTTCTCGTCGCGCCCGTGCTCTGCTTCGCGCTCTTTACCCTTGCCCTTGTCGCGCCCTGCGAGGATGGCTGCGCCCAACGCGGCGGCGCCTGCCACGCCTGCTCCGACAAGGGCCGTCTCAGCGAAGGTTGGGTTGTCCTTGGTGGGCCGGCGGCGGTGTTCTCGAGGCTCAGAAGGCTCAGCATCTGGGATGCGCACCCCCTCCTCCTGCCTCTCCTCCTCCTCCTCCTCCTCCTCCAAGATGCGACGTGGGACGGGCACGATAGGCTTGGGGGCCTGAATGGGGATCGGGTCCGGACGAGAAGACGATGAGTAGGGGATCGGCTGTACGGACACGACAGATCCCGAGCCGCGGGCAGCCTCCATCCTGCCAGGGTCTGAGGTCTGCAGGGGGAACACCCTCTGGAGAGGCCTCGCTTCGGCCGAGGCGCTCTCGGTCGAGCCGGCGTACCTCGTCTCGCCGGGCATGCTGTAAGCACCAGTGCCGTCGTTGAAGCCGCAGGGCGTGTTGACGAAGTCACGCAGCGAGTTGGCAGGGCCGAACAGCTTCGGGTCGACGACAGAAGACTTCCTCTCTGGGCGCGGCGGCCTCGCAGATGCCATGCTCACGCCGGCAGCAGAAGACGTAGTCGGCCGCGGGGTGTGGAGCTCGGCATGGCCGTACGCGAGGGCAGAGTGGCCGTCGCTCTCGTCGTCGTCGTCCTCCTCCTCGGATGCAGACTCCCACTCCTCGTCGTCAGATGAGTATCCATGCTGACGGCGGTCCGATGACCTGGACGGAGCCAGCCCCCGACCCGCCGTCAGGGTCCCACTGCTCTCCCGCTGGTACCTTTCCCACGTGGTCGCGGCGCCCATGAGGTGCGTCGGCGGCCTCTTGCCCGACGCACGCAGGTCCTCACGGTTCTGCTTCCTCGCGACCTCGGCTAGTTTTCGTCCAATCTCCATGATCTCCTCGTCCGTCTGCCGCCTCTGCAAGGTGCCCGGCCTGCCCTCCGAGGTCTCCCGTCTGAAGCTGGCAGAGGCAGCCGTCGCGGCGGCAGCGCCAGCAGCAGCAGCACCGACAGCACCAAGACCGGGGCTGAACCCCCCACCCCGGCTCTTTGGCTTCTTGAGAAAGCCCATACCATATGCCATATCGGAATTGACACTGCTCGACGAGGAGTTGTTACCAAACCCAAAGATGGTGGGCGTCGCCTTCTTGGGCTTGCGCCTGCTTCCCCCGCGCCGTCGCTGGCTGTGCTCCGAGGGCGTCCTCCAGAACGTCTTCAGCACGCCGCCCGAGCGCCCGTAGCTGGGGTACCACCGCGAGATGTCGAGGTACGAGGACGAGGACGAGGCGCCGGACGACGAGTAGGTGAGCTCGGAGCTGGACCCGGAGCCGCGGCGGTTGGTGCCCCTGCGGCGAGAGCGGTTGTGATCTGCGGGGAGCGGCGCGGACATGGGCATGGGCATGGGCATTGAGGACATGGAGGGCATACGAGGCGTGTTGTCGCTGCTGCGCATCGTGATCGGGGGGAGGTCGGTGGCGGCCTGCTGGGGCGGGGAGGAGGAGGAGGAGGAGGAGATGTGGTGATACGGCGCGCTGCTGCTGCTGGTTGGAACATGTCCCTCCCGCCCTCGCCCATCCATCGACATCATGGACCTGGCGGCGTCCTCGACTGTGGCCTGCTCCCTCGAGTCCCGCCGGGCCTTGCGCCTGCGCCGGGAGCTCTCTGGGCTCCGGCGCCGAGGTTCGCTCATCATCTTGACATGGACAGCTGCGGTCGTTGCCCTGTCGCCAGCATTTGGTGTGTCGTCACAACGGTTTGTGTTTTGTAATGAGGAGATGAATTTCAATGTAGATAAAAGACCATGTCATCCAAACATCTGTTGTGTGTCCTCCTTCTTCTTCTTCTTCTTCTTCTCCTTGTGCTTCTTCTTGGGAGGTTTATTGTTTGTACAGGGCCAAAAAAACATTAAAAAAAAAAGACTGGGGTACACCTCCTACTATGTGGCAAAGAAGGCTGGGGTGGGAACACCCAATGCAACTACTAAAAGTATCTGCTGCTGTCCTCGACCAGGGAGAGAGAGAGAGAAGTTCCTGGTTGGGTAGCTCCAGGATTCTAAAGCAGCTGAGAGGAGAGGGGGGAGGGGGGGGGAGGAGGAGGAGGACCGAGGAGGAGAGCTTGGGCGCTCTGGCGGTCTGAGCAGGGGGGGGGGCGCCTACACAACATGGTACCTACAGAAGAGGAGGGCTAAGAGTGTCGCCCCAGATAGGGAAGCTCCAACAGGTGGCGGGGAGGAAAGGATGGTCCACCGTCTGATCCAGTTGGGGCCCTGGAGCTGGAAACCCCCGCCCCCCCAAGCCAGCCAGCCAGCCAGGCACCCAGGTCAAGCCTAATTGGGCGCTGGTGGCTGGTAGGGAAATGACAGGCGCTAAACAGCGACCGGGGGGTTAGAAGGAAGAGGAAGAAGAAAGAAGAAGGAAAAAAAGAGAAGAGAGAAGAAAAGAAAGAGAAGACGACCGCACCGGCCAGAGGATTCATTGGTTGTCACGCCGACCAATACGGAGAGGGAAATACATAGCTCACCACCATACTTGACTCGGATCAATCTCTCAGTACATTACATACTATTTAGCAGCTGAGGTGCTATCGTAAGTTTCACCTCCCCCCTCTCTCGTACCTCCGGATACAAACCCAGTCCCCCCCCCCCCCAAGAGCGCTGTGCGAGAGGAAAATGCTTTTTTTGTCTCACTTCCCCTGGAGGGTGCACAGTATGTACTTTTAATTTATTTTAGCTAAAGGGAAAAGAGATCCGAGACTGGGGTGGAACGTGGCTCTCCTCTCGAATAACGGGCCGTTCCGGCTTTGTTCTTTTATATTACAATAAATGCCCTGTCTTCTTCATCTTGGTCTAGGGACTTGGATCTGGACTTTTTATCTCGTTCCATACCGAGGGAACTTTCTCTTCTCTCTCTCTCTCTCTCTCCGGGCCATGAGATAAACTGGCGTGTCTCAAAAAAGACGTCGCATATTCTTGACTACTTCACACAAAGCAAACCATGAGATTAGAAAGAAGAAGAAAGAGAAGCGAGAGAAAAGGTATAAGAGAACATGAAAAGACAACTACCGGTCTGAAGGGCAATTCCCATTGGGTATCGACATTTTTATTTACTACAAGCCGTTATAGCGGCAGGACGTCCATTCGTCCGCCTGTCCGATCGTCCAACCCGATCGGATGCTGTTCTATCCGCCATATTGAAACAACCCCCCCCCCCAACCCCTTCTCTCTCTCTCTCTCTCTCAAGATCCCCCAAGCTGGCTTGACTCTTTTTTTGTGACGTTGTTGATATACACAACACTTGGCTTCGTTCGGTCCTCGCGCAACGGGTATTTGAACATCCCGTCTCGTCGATCCGTCCAAGCCAATTCCCTCCTCCCGTCCGTGCCATGAAAACTCTGCCAGAGTACATCGCAGCATGAAGAAAATTCCGTCACTCCTCCCGAGTAGCCCTGTTACACAAAACACAGATTCCAAAATTAAACCCATGTAAATGAATGAACAAAAGAAAAAAGATGATGAACCAAAAGAAACGCCGTTGCGCCCTCCCTAGTTTTTTGTTTTTCTCTTGTCATGCGCATTGTCTCCCCGAGCCTCTACCAGATTTATGACGGTGAACTGGCTCTGGTTTGTGACCCGACCTCACTCACCAACATCGCAGGTTTTAAATAGATAGATAAAAAAAAAATAAAAAAAAGAATTCGTGGCCATCTCATAGGAGCCATTGAAGCCATTAAAAGAAACGTATAATACAAAATCTCATCTTTGAGCGAAAGCTTGGTGGGGGCGATCATGGATGCATTCGTAACATGGGGAGCGGTCCCCTTTCTCGCGTCTTGTTTCTGCCGGTGTCAACCTCTACACCAGGCGGCGATCGGAAATCTTATCAGCCTGGAGGAGTGCGCTGATGCCATCCAGCCCAGCCTCGCCTTTCCCGCCTGGTCTAGGAGCAGGGGGAGGTGACGTGGTTGAGTTTGACTTCGCGGGAGGAGCTGACACAGGTGGCAGGCCAGGCCTCGTCTCGTTGTTATACGCAAACGAGAACCCAGGGCGTGTTGAGGATATAGGTGAAATATGATTAGGTGGTGGTGGTGGTATGTGGTTGGGAACGTGTGAGTGTGCGGGATAGAAACCTGCAATGCGCTGATTAGTGACTACTTCTCAAGAGCGACAAACAGGACGGCCGTCTTGAATTACGTACCCATGGGATGTGGGACAATAGGGCCCGCTGATACCGACTCGCTGCGAGGTCGTTCTGGTGCCAACTGGTATGGGGGTAGTCCTCTCTCGTCAGGAGACATGGAACGATACAGAGCAGGGCCAGTTGGGAAGGACGAGTCCGAGGGCGGGCCGAATTGCTTGCCGCCACCGCCTCCCCCCCCTCCTCCTGTCAAGAGGGCATGGATGGGCAGAGGTCCCTCGATGGGGGTCCTGGGATAGCTGTTGTATGAGCTCCCGCTCGCCGACGACATACTCCCCGCCGACGACTGCTCCTTCATCAAGGATGGCGGCCGTGATTCGCTGCCAGAGGTGCTTGGCGTGGGTACGGGACTGTTGGTCTGATAGCCTCGGGGCAGGATTGTGAAGTTGGGTGCTGGTGCCTCGCCTGGATAAGGTGATGGTATGCCGTTCTGCATTGGACGGCCGTCAAACATGTCAGAGAGGGAAGGTAGGTGTCGAAGCGGGGCCGTCGGTTCAGGGCGAGAAGGAGGAGGTCCGTCCGTATACGCCTGATCTCTTCGCACTGTCATGCTCGGTGGCTGGCCCGAGTTGTTCTTGGGACTCGTCGCGAAGCTAGGTGAAGGCTCTCGGCGGCGTTCAAAGTACCCGGCGGTTGGTGAGGCAAGGGTCGATTCCTCGCCAGGGGTTCGTTGGGAAGCCGACGCCACAGAAGGCGCATAGCACGACTCCCCGTTCGATACGAGCGAGTCTATCCTCTGCCGTCTTGCTGGCGGCTCTCCATTAACACCAGCGGGTTCTCCAACGCTTCCAGCCCTAGCGGTACGCGCGACATGACTGGGTATGCCGCTGGGCTCGCCGATATTAGGATCTGATAACCGAACCCTCTTTGCATTATCTTTTTCTACCGAGGGAGATGATGTCAGAAAAGAAAGAAGAAAAAAAGAGAAAAAAAGACAACAAGGTTACAGAAAACTGAGCGGCCCGGGTCTTGCTAACCTTGAGGTTTGTTGTCTCCGTATTTGGCCTTGAACTCCTGGAGGTATACCAGATACTTTTGGTATGCAGGCGTCTTCTTGTACTCGGCCAGGTCGTGGGTGAATTTTTCCTTGGCCGTTTGAGCCTGCCGCTCAAATGGTTCCTTTTCGGCATGCGTCAAGCCCTGCCAGTTCTCTCCAACGAGCTTTGCGATCTCGGTGAACGTCAGGTTTTGACCTTTCAGGTCCTCCCTCATTTCTGAAAAGATTGACGACCACAACGTTAGTTTTTTCTCATCTCCACGCACAAAGTCAAACGTCCACCCCAAGCTTGTCACGACGTCGTGCATTTTAAGTTGAATCAAAAGAGGGACTTGGCAAGATAAAACACAAGAGATCGACGAGATTAGTAAGAGGTGGCGAACTTACTGTTGGAGAACAAAACATATGCAGAAGGGGGGCGTTCGGGCGCATTTACGTCCGGCTTTAACAACGTACGGGTTAGCCCAAGCCAATTCACCCTCTCACTCTCTCCTTTTCAAAACAAAACCAAAAATGGGGTGCAGCATATCAAAGCGATGAGATCCATTCATTCGCGAACCGATGGCTCCCGTCCTGTAGCAAGGTGACCTGTGCAGAAAAAAAAGTCTTACCTTCGGATGCCTCCGATATTTTCGTTTTTGAACGACTGGCTGGGCCCCGCCGTCCCGGCCATCGCCCGCGGACGGCGCAAGAGCGTCAGATCTGTGTGCGTCGTTCCGAGTATCTTCAGCATTCGCTCGGGTTGGCGAGACGAGGGTGGCAGTCGGTGCTATGCCTCTTGCATTGGCGATTCGTCTTTGCAGTTTCTATTCCGACTTGTTAGCCACCGCATGATCCCTCGCGCCCACACCACGTTCAAGTGCCGATGCTTACCCTTCGATGGCCTAGTTTAACACCAAGCACATCCCTAAAGACGTCCGAGAGAGTTAGGAAAACGACATGTTTCGCGATGTGGAGGTGCTCGTATCCGGCTCCAACTACTCACAGGTCCGACTCTGTGATATCTAGGATGGTCTCCCACGTATCGAATCCCTGGTCGACGAAAGCGTCGAGATACTGCGAGATCCCTAGCTCGCCAAAAATGTCCGCCAGTCTTGGAGACATGCAGAAGAATGAAGACCGTATTCTGCCAGGGCTCGGTCTGCCGTGAACAGCTTCAAGGCTGCCCCCAATCCTAAACGACAAATAGTTGTTCGATCCTAGTGGGATTCGGAACTCGGTGACGCGTTGAGATGATTATTCGTCGGGGCGAGGGTTGGGACGACGAGGCGGCGGCGGCGGCGGCGGCGAGACCACAAGCAATAGGACCCTCCTGCAGGCGTTGTTCGCCAACCACTGCGACGTACTGAGCTGCCAAAGCCTCCCAGATTCTCGAGTCTCGTCGTCGGTGCGCCTGCCAGGTCTGAATTGTCGACTTGTTGTGTCAGTGCCTGGGCAAGGACTCGGTCACCGTGGTCGGTCGCGGGAGTTATGCGGCTCCGTTTACATGTGTCGCCTGGTTCGGGAAACGTTTGCCTCGCGGCGGCTGTGCGGTCAGGAGGAGGGATTGGTTGGATGTACAGTCGAGTAGATGATCTTCTATCCAGAGCGAAATATCATCAGCTGCTGAGGGCGGTCACACTTGAGAGCGAGCATGTGAGAAGGACGTCGAAAGAGATGCCAGTCTGTAGGGAGGAAAGAGGTTCAGGGCTTTGTGTGCCAGGCAGAGAGGATCAGTTGAACTGGGGGTATGGCAATTTCCAACGGGAGTGGATGAGCCGGTGAGAATCTCGATGACAGGCAGTAACACGCAAAACGTGCAGGCATGCCACGAGATATGGTGGTGGCGGGGTCTCGCAACTTGCCATACGTAGTAGAGTGACGAGGATCGGCCTGGGACATACCATACAGTCAAGCTCGACGACGGGGTCTTAACGTGGGAGGGGGGAGGGGGGGGCGGACAATCGAAGGTGGATACTTGGACGTACTGACGAAGGGTGAGAAGGAGGTTGTGGACCAAGGTAAGCGACGAGGTAGAGTGAAAAGTAGATCAAGAGCAAAGAAGGCGACGCAGGGTTATGAGAAATTATGTCACGTCTCACAGGGGGAATAGAAAATCGTCCCCCCCTCCCCCCTTAGCCCGTAGAATACTGTGGAGGTGGAAAGGGTCAAGAGTCAGGTACAGGATGCCAGGTAGGTACCTTCTGAAGGTCTGGAAGATGGCCGTCGATGAACGTGGGTCTGACAGCCGCGCTTTGTGGACTCGAATAGAGAGAGAAACCTTGAAGCTAAGGACAGGCCAGGCTGGCGCAGGCCAAGGACAACAACCATGAGCGCTGAGGTGTGGGTGTGGGTGTATCTGTCTCTGTACTGTCCCCGTACTATGTACCCGCAGCAAGCAGATCCCGGCATGAGGGTTGAAAACGGGGTGCGCTATGTGGCGCAGGAAAGACGATGTCGTGGGCAGCAGCAGCAGCAGCAGCCCCGTCGTCGGTCTCGAGCAGTTTTCTTGGACGGCACTAACAACATCCACCTGGTAATGCCAAGCAAGCCTGCCAGTCGTGCCAGTCCAGACCCCAGCCGGACCTAACCAAGGCCCCCGGAAGTTGCAAGGGAAAAAAAAGTTGTGGGCGCTGAGAAGGGGTGGGCCATCGCGATCCCAGACACGAAAAAAATGGGATCAGATGTATCGCCAGGTAAAAGATACTAAGACCCCATTGCCCACGCTTGGCCTAGACGGGAAGTACATGTGAGCATTTGCGCTGGGGGAGCTAGCCGTACTGACCCAAGGTCTCTGTCGCTCTGGGCTGGATGCGCCCTCTTGTGATGGATACCGAGGATCTGTTCGAGAACTAACAAGTGAAAAGAGAGGGAAACAAAAAAAAAAAAAAAAAAAAAAACAAGACTTTCTGAGCCACCAGAAGAACCCCGGAATGATATCCCCCTCGCTGGACCAATGAACGAACGGGCTGTCGGAAGCTGTCGAGTCAGAGCCGATCGTGGGTCTGCAGCCATCGACATCATTCACAATAGCTCCTTCACGCACCTGGGCACACGCTTGCGAGTGACTGCTGAACCCGTCAGGACCGCCAGTGACCCGCATCTGCCTGAGTGGTGTTCAGCAGGCTGGCACATCTTGGTGCCAGAAGTGTGTCGAGCGACAGCCAAATGCCACCTGGGCAGATTCTTCGTTCTGAGAGGGTGCTGCCTCGACGAGAGATGCCCCCGTAACAATGGGCCTGGGCCAGAGATCTCGATGCAAACAAGCTCCATTCATAAACGTTTCGCCCTTGGAGGCCCCGAGGAAGGATGACGGTATACTTGTTCGGGGTGAGATCGAAACGGGCTGTGTGACGTCGCAGATACCTGTCAGTGACCTTTGGGCCTGGAAGATAAGGACACTTTTTTTTGGTGTGTGTGTGCGCGCGCGCCAGATCTCGATCCGCCCTGGGAGGGCATGGCGGCCGCCGCACAGGGAACGTACGATCTGGATGGGAATTCTGAACAATGCCGTAGACCGCGTGCAAGCTTTGTCGCCAGGGAGGGATGGGCTTTCGCCCGCGGCAGGCCAAGGCCAATGAATCATTGGCCATCTTCGATGGAAGATGACGGCTTGGGCAAACTTTTTCGTCTTTCTTAGAGGCCGAATTTGGGTTCGATCCGCCTGTCAATATTCTAGGTCGCACTTGCCTCCTGAATAAGCCTGGATGAGGTATCTCTCTTTTCCCTTCGTGTTCCCCCCTTCTCCTTCCTTCCCCCTCTCTATCTTTCTCTCCAGGCTGGCCACACACGTTTTCCTCCTCTCTTCTTTTCACCCCTTTTCCCGGATCGAACACATGCTGTGCTATTGTCTCTTTCGCGTCGGTTTTTTTTTTTTCTTCAAGAAAGCTGGCGACCAGTGGCCATGGCACTGTACGGCACGGCACAGCTCGGCGGTGATTGGCTGGAAGGACCATTGTCGATTGCTGCCGATTTCTTGTCCCGACTGTGTGCACGTTTGTCGATGCCCAGCGGAGGAAGTGCGCTCGAATCGAGGGTTGGCAGGACGATCGACGATATGGCAGTGGGCCCCAGCCCGCATGTCTCCTGACATGCAGGCCGGCCTCTGACCTCTTCAGGCTAGACTTCATTTTTGGGTTTCTAGCGCAAACCCCAAAAGCGGGATGATTTCAGATGCTGAGGTAATGCGGCTATCCCAGGTTCTGCTGCAAGTACATGTGTCTTCCGGTATGCCCGCGGACCACTTGCACGCATCGTAGTGCCCACGACCTATTTATTCTACTACATATATGCCATACTATGGAGTAGTATGGAAAATACTGACCACTAGGCCACATGATCGATTGGGCGCAGCGTCCATCCCTACACGTTAGATTCCGGCTGTGCTCTGCTACACCACACACTAAAAGTTCCTCATCCTCTCAGTCTTTTGTCACGCAGACGGAGCACGAGTTCGAGCAGACGAGCAAGACGGAACAGCCCGCGCCGATCTTTTTCCATACGGGATCTACCATGCTCCTTGTCGACTACAGTAGACACATGGAGCTATCAGCATACGTCGTCACCATCCGTAAGGGAAGGAAAGAAAGAAGGGGGGCGAGAGGGGGGGGGACGTGCCTGTTGCCTTCTAGACCTCGCCAAGGGCTGGCTCCCTAAAACCTGCAACGCTCCGGAGGATACTAGTACTTCCAGCTCAGGGTATACATCCTGAGCGAGTAAGTGACCCTCTTTCAAGAAGTTAACTCCGGTGGTGACGAGGTATAAGATCGACGTTGACACGATGCATCGGGATATGCGGTACACGGGCGACAGGGATAAAGCTCCTCCTGCTTCCTGAAATGTGCCATGATAAACAGCCCCGGTTCAACGGGGCTTACACGGCTCAGCGGACGTATGTATGCATGTATGTGGTACTTGTGTACAAGTACTTCTCACATCTCGCCTCCGTCGAGATCACGATGAGCCTAAGGTAATCGGTGCGCACAAATGACACAATATCTACATCCTCCTACAGCGATACTACCCACAGACCATCCAGACTTGAATGGTCAAGTCGATCTTCTCTGGTCTAAACCTAGATTCAGGTAGACTTGCGCATGCGAAGTGTTTGGGAATGTGCAAGATTGCCATGGTACGCGTGGGCAGCTTGAAAACCCCCATGCGGGAAAATTCTATACCAGACGGCCGGGATCTGACCAGCACCAGCGCCAGCCGCTCCATCTCGCTCATGATCTTTCTCGAGGGGCGACGGCAAGCGTCACCATTCGTTCAACCCGAGTTTCATCATCTACTGCGGTTTAGTACAACAGCACCCAAAGAGAATGATGGAACGGCTGCCTCCTTCTCTTGCCCCAGCAAAATAAACATCATCTCGATCTCGACGTGAAGGACTATTATTTATTTTTTTTAATTATCTATTTATTGCCGCCCTCCTTCCCCGGAATAATCTCCGGCATGAGCCCACCAACCATACTATACTAGTAGTCAAATATTGTGCTTCGTAGCAGCAGCAGCAGCAGCAGCAGCCGCCAGCCCAGTCCCTTTGGTGTGTCCTGCAGTGTCAACGTTTGATATCATTTTTGACAAATCTGCAATGTGTGCCACCCATTATTTCAACCTTAAAAAACAAAATCCCATGAGGTGGGAAAAGGACATCATGGAAAATGGCAGATTCTAGATCTCGATGTTTCCGCCTAATAACTGGGGCAGGACCAATCAGACGGCCTGCGGTTGCCGGCAGACAAATTTTGAAACTAACCTGGACTAGAGCGTAGCCTCTGGCTGGCCCCGCTAAACCTAAAGAGAAGCCGACGAAGAGAAGGAAAAGGACCTTCTCCAGCTCTTTCCCCTAGTGCTGCGTATAGTAAGTAGTAGTAGACGTCGCATCGCCGCTGTTGCAGAGAGGACTTGACCATAACATAACTACTTTCTTTGGATACTTTTCCAGTGCTAGCAGCACACTACACACGACTTATCGATTGGCCCTGAGCCCGTCCAGCAAATCGTCCATTCAGAGCTGCCAGGTCGCCCTTCACCTGCATTGGCCCCCTTTTGGACACCTTTCATCACCTGGGGAGCTTTTCCTAGACGCTGGAACCCTGAGCCTCGAGCCCCATCCCTTCCTGGACCCCCCTTTCCCTGGGATCACTCGTTCGCCAGCGAGCGACTTATCAAAGAGCAGCAGCAGCAGCAGCAGCATCAGGAGTTCGATCTGTGCTTTTGGACCTCGGAACCAAAAAAAAAAAAAAAAAAAAAGGTCTTTACTCTGCTGCATTACCCTTTTGATCTCTTCGTTTGGGCCCTCCCCAAACCGCAAATTCTTCTCATGTCTCCATCTGCCCAGCCACACGACAATAGCAATGGTGGATCGTCAGCCCCGTCCTCGCAGCCCCAGAGAGAGGCTGGGGACGCAGAAATCTCCGGCCCTCAGACACAGATGACGAATCCCAGAGCACCAAGAACTGAGCAAGAACTTGCACAGGTCAGCAACAACCCCCCCTTCTCTTATACCCCCCTTTTTCTCCTTTTTTCTTTCTTTTTTTCCCCTTTCTCTTTTGTCTTAGACCAGGCCCACGTGTGTCGTGCTTTGTCGTGCCGGCTGGTGTCAGCCACACGACGAGGGTCGTTATGGCAGGGTCATCACGGCAACCTCCTCCTCTTCCTCCTCCTCCTCGACGCAATAACCACTTGCCTCAGGGCCCCCTCTCCCCACACTGTCCCCGTTTTATGGATATTGGTTGCTTTGGGGAATTTCCGGTGGCCTCGGAATACCCCTCTGATCAACGAATGATCTGCCTATTTCATCTTCTCCCCCTTGTTGTCCTAAAAGAGGGGAAGAAGAAGAAAAGAAGAAACGGTCCTGTCACACTCATCCGGGAGACCTACATTTGATTGATTGATATCAGCAACCCATGTGCACACAGTCTGTACTGACACAATGTTCTAGGCCTTCAGAGACCTTGCTCGGTAAGCCAGGAGGCCCAATTTTCCCAAAACCCGCTGTTTGCTCTCCATGGTGAAGTCGGTCAATAAACCTCCCACACAACCCCTTCCCCTTCCCATGGCACACGGCCCAATTGCTCCGACAGCTTCGCTCGGTCTCGCCCCCCCCCCCCAAGTGGCGCGCCCAGGCTGCAGACGCAGCAAACACCCCTTACTTTGCACCCTTTTATAATCGGGCTACGATGTTCTAGAGTTTCTCCCCCCCCCCCCTCCGCTCCGTGTGTATGAAGGCAACATCTCGGGTGCAGCACCCGGATCAGTAGGCCTGGAATGCTGAGGTTGGATGCAAATGCGTCTAGCTCACTTATCAGGCCAGTGCCTCGTGACCAGACAGGACGTGCGCGGGACGAATTGCCACCCTCCCTCCAGGCGGGCGAGGTGGTGGTCTAGACCATCAGCCACACCACCCACCCCCCGGCTGGGCGGCTCACTACGGCTCCCTCTTGGATCGTATTTCTGGCGAATCCGATCCAGACAGACATGGAATTTTTCATGGGTTTCTGCTGTACCATCCCAAGAGGGCGGAAACTTGCGTCCGGGGTTGCAGTTGCTGCTCTGGTCCCCAGCATCCTTCCTGCATGACATGGTCTGGGCCCTTCCGAGAGAGAGAGGCGCGTCTGGTAATTGTCCGGCGCTGTTTCATACGCCGCTGTTTTACACACAAGCTCGTTGCATGGTGCAAGTACTGTACGCTTCTCTGAGACACGAATACAGCTACTACAGGTGCAAACAGTGCGATGCCTTGGCTTTTCTTCCTCTTTTCTTCCTCTTTTTCTTCTAATCCCGCCCCCCCCCTCCCTCTTTGTTACCAGCTTGACTTTTGAATCTTTCCGGATCTTTGTAGTTGTCATCACTCCCTACCATGTTGTCGTTCATTCACATTGGTCCAGTCTCAGCCAGGAGTTTGGGAAAACAGTCTAGACAGGCCTACAAGATCAGCCAACTGACACGGATATTACTCTCTCTAGGGGTGAACAAGCTGCCACGGCGCTCGAGGTGAACTTGACAAACTTGGAGAGCAAGCTGGACCAGCTCTTGGCCTCGTTCGAGAGCATAGCAGCCGATACGCAATCGGTCGCAAATGGGAACGGGCAAGAACGTCCTGACGGCGAGCATAATAAGGCTGGCAGCACGGCTGAGAATGGCCAGAACTCAACACACAAGTAGGAGAAAATCCTCCCGACGGGTGGTGGAGGAGGAGGATGAGGTGGATGAGAAAGTATGGATTTTGTCAATTTACAGATTAGATCCACAGACCTTCCTGAAAAGCCTCAAAATCGCGAATTTTGGGGGGGGGGGGGGTTGTGTCTACATCCCGTAATACACACACTCAAACAGAAGCGCCCTGTCGGCCGCCCGACCATCTCGATCCAAACTCGATGTGTGCATGATCTCCGCGCTGCCGTTTCCTCTATTCCATACACTACACACACATATATATACATGCATGTACCATGTACTGTATACCGGCATAAACAAACTTTATGCTGCGCCATGTACTGCTATAGTATATAGGAGGTGATGTCACGGGGGAGGGAGGGGGAGAAGCGGGGGGGGTTGGCTGTGAGCCTCTCTGAAATCGAAGAGATCAAAGACAATTTTTTTTTTTTTTTTTTTACTGGGAGTTCACCCTCTCTAGGAGGGGGGGAGGGGGTCCCGATGAATCTCGATCCCTCATGTGTGTCAGTGTGTCTATCCCTGGAAATTGGGACTGCATGGGGTTGCAGTCTTTTGCCCCCCCTCCCCTCCTCCCTCCCCTTCTCTCTCTCCGACCAGGCAAGGGGGGGGGGGGACTCGGAGCCGCCCAGAGTGCTACATAACTGTCACATAGTATAGTACATACATAGCACAATTTCAGTCGAGGTAGAGGACCTAGGTGGTTAGTGGTAGATAGCTGTCCTGAGGGGCTGCCATCACAGAGCCGCCCTCTCGCCCCGGGGGGGGAAGAGCCATGAGGTTTTGTAGTTGTTCCAAACACGCCAGTGCCTATTTAAGATTCCTCTCTCATTCACAAAATGATACTCCATGATCACCGTCCTGGCTGGAAAGCCATCGTGCATCATGAACCAGCATCATTCTCTCCAATGCAGCATTATCCCCCCGTCTGCCGCACTTCCCTTCGTACTGTGAGGTCCTTACGAGTTCCTGTCTTGTGTGCAGGAGTTCACCATGGAACAAACGAACGTCTCAATAAGCTGTAAAGTTTCTTCTTAGGCGTAAAATTCATGCTCAGGATGGATGGGTACTCATTGGGCCCCCGCATGATGAACTCCTTAAACCATATCCCAACAGAAAACAGGAAACTAGACCTTCGGGCCCTGAGACATGTGCAAGAACCATCTCTCCATGCAGAAATAGTGATAACCCACGCCTCTCGCTGCTGTACCCCAATCCCCATGTGCATCGTCAACTCACTGTCACTGTATCAAAAAAAAAAAAAAAAATTTTTCATAACGCGCTCTCTCTCGTGTCGCATAGGCAAACCACAATCGATGGCGTGATCATGCGTCTCCCTCGGTGACCTCGGCTGTCCAGTCCTTGCGGATGGTCAAGTCCGTGAGCTGCTCCGTATTCTCGATGAGAAGACCCTTCTCGTTGGCCAAGTGCAACACACATATAAAGCAGAAGCTGGTCGAGATGTCGTCCATGACGGGTTTAGGGTAGACCTTCTGCAGGTCGTTCACGATATTGGTAAACTTGAGCGTAGGGTCATTCTCCGACGGAGCAGGGGGCTCGTTGTTGCTGTTTTCCGGCACAGGTGGTGGCGGCGGCGGCGGTGGAACCTGCGAGACTACATCAGACTCTACTCCAGGTGCTCGTGAGGGTACCGGACTTACCGAATCCAGCTTCTCCATGTCCATGCCTTGCCATATTGACTCCTTGAGCTTCCTGATATCTACCTTCTTGGCCACGCGGGCGTAGTTCACATAGTCGGGCCGCACCCGCCTGTTCTGGGTGACCAGCATAGTACCGAACGCCAGGTCTGCAGGGTTGGTAACCGTGAGACCGTTGAAAGCGCCCGTAGCACCAATTGTCTCCATGGCTCCTGGGTCCGCACCCGGGGAGAAGTGCTCACGAGCATCGGCGAACTCATCATCATCGTCATCAAGGTCGCCGGCAAAGGGCAAGCCGTCGTCCTGGAAGAAGTTGGCATCGTAGTCGCCTTGAGGGAGAGCAGCGTCATCATCGTTGCCCTCAATGCTCTGCATAGGCGCCTTCTGGGCGGCCCAGAATGCCTCGTTCATCTCTCCCTCTGGCACATTCTGGCGGGCGTCTGCGTTACCAAACACTCCGCGCTTGCCCAATCCCCTTCGGCGGCTCATGCGGGCCTTGGGCTTGAGGAAGAGGCTCAACAGTTGTTTTGAGTTGAAGTGCTTGTCGTCGGGGAGCAGGTTCCGGGTCTTGGATTTCCAGTCCTTCTTTTGCAGCGAGATGGCATTGTTCGAGGCCGCCTGAGTGTACAGAGCCTCGCCGAGAGCGGTAGTCATGGGGGATGCAAAGTCGATCTCAAACGGCTCCTTCTCCTTGCGCTGCTTGGTCTGCGCTGGCTTGTTGATGTCTTTGATCTTTTTTATCCGCCAGTGCTCGGCATTGCTCCAATTCTTCTGTAGCGCCTGGTCGAAGTATGCCAAGACGTCCTCGTGCATCCTATCAGGCTTTTGGGCATGCATCATGGAGACGTTGAAGTCATCGTTTCCGGAGGTGTCCATCATGTCATCGCCCTCACCCTCGGCACCGTCCTCCCCCAGGCGGGCATCGAAGACACGCATCTGGGGATCCAGCGCTGCTTCCTTGGCCCAAGCCTCACCACCTTCGCCGAAGGCCACATCACCTCCTATGGAGAAGTCACCAAGGCCTTCACCGTCATCAAAGCCAAGAAGATTATCGTCGTCAATCTCCATGCCCGATTTCTCGCCAAGAGCACGCTCTGCAGCCTCCTTCTCCTGCTCCTGCCGCCAATCCTCGGGCGCTCGTAGGAAGGGGATGTCGAGAGACCCAGACGGGTCGCCGAGGTCAAAGGTCTTGAGCGAAGGACATACGTCCAGGGCATCTAGTCGAGACGGATCAGGGAAGAATCGGGCACCAAGTGTGGCAAGGTCGATCTCCACGTCCTCTTCCTCCTCAACTTCCTGCGGAGGCTGGACGGTCGAGGCCTCACTCTCGGCGTCGGACTGATCGTCTTCATCCACCTCCCCTTCCTCGTCATCGCCTCTCTTGCGCTTCTTCTTGGCCTCGGAGGGGTCTACAGAATCATCGCTACTGTCGAAGACAATCCTTCCCTTGGAGTCGATCATCAAGTGGTTGAGCAAGAGGCCTTTGGCGCCGCCCTCATCGAAGTCTGCTGATGCTTTCTTGAAGAGAGGGTCCACGGCGAATTCCAGTTCGAACTTCTTCAGCTGTAGTAATGCAAATGAAGGCGCTAGAGTGGCCTCGGATGATCGCTGGGCCTGCAATAATGGCTGGTCAGCCTCTGCCTTGATCAGCTTTTTTTTTTTGGGGGGGGGGGGAACATATCTTGAGCTTACCTTGCGCTTGGGCTTCTTCCGGACATTGCCGTCCTCGTCAACCTCTTCCTCGCTATCCTCGCCCTCGCCGTCTTCGCCCTCACCCCTCTTCTTCTTGCTATCCCGGCTGTCAGCTAAGCCGCTCAGCAGTTTACCGGTCTCGGTGGCAACACTGTCAACTCGGCTGGTGTAGATCTTTACACAGCCATCCAGTGTGCAGCTGGCCTTCTGGAAGTTGACACCATCGCCCTCCTTCAGCAGTGACATGTCATGGAAGTAGTCGATCAGAGCAAAGTTCCACGAGTTGGTCGCGTTGATCTTGTTATCTGTCGCCATCTTCATCCATTCCTCGAAGTTGGCCAAGATCGGAACGCGCTTCATAGGCGTGACGGCGGTGCCAGAAACCACGACGTCTTCATCGTCACCGACAAGCGTCCTTGCGCGAGGGCGCGGCGTCTTCTGTCGCTGAGGAGGGGAGGCGGGTGAATCATTCTCGAGGTCGTTCAGGTTGACACTAGCCTTGCGCAGGGGCGTGGAGGCGGCGGCCTTGAGTTTGTTGACATGGGCCTCCTGAAGGGCCTGACGCGAATGTAATCTTCTTGCTTTCTCCTCGGCATCGTCGTTGAGAGGGATCCTAGGCAACGGTTGGTGAGTATTACAAAGGAGTCTCTGGCGCGGGGGGTCTATCGTGCTGGCTCCTCCATCAGTTGTGTTGACACGAGCTTACTTGACTGGGGATTTGAAGGGCGAGTTGGTCATGGAACCAGAGGTAACTCTGCTCCCAGAGCGACTTGGTGCGCTACTGTTGGCGCGCGGAATCTGGGCGACGCGAGGCATGATCGCGGAGCTTGTCGTGATGGTCGATGTAGGAGAGGAGGTATGGCTTCGGTGGGTCGCAGATTGAATCAACCCATCGACGCCTGCAGCTCAGCTTCAGATGAGCATCAACACCCAAGGCTCGAGATTTGAGTGGTTGTTGTCCTAGAAACGCGTCCGCTGGCATATGGCTTAGTCAGAGCTCCCGGGCGAAGCTGATTGGTGCTCAGACCCGCAGGCCTGGCGGTCGCAATGCACGGACCACTTAACCCCTCCGTTGGGTGCACCTGCCCAACAGTTAGCGATCCAGGCACTGACCAGGCCCACCTCCAGACAAGATCCTCAGCCGATCAAATAGGATGACGAGGCCTGAGACCTATGCTTGGTTGCCTCTGAACGTCACTGTTAGACGATAAGCAGCAGATGCCAAAACTGACTGGCAGCGTGCAGTGAGCATTTGGGGTTTACGAAAGATCGTCCAATTCTTATTTTATATATTGGAAACTTAAAGAGTTATCGATGGGGGTGATTGGTTTCTACATAATATGAATCTAGCCCGGATTCATCGTCTTCCATCCTGAGGTGATTTCAGTGCTTGGCAACCCCGTCCATTACCCTGTTTTCTGTCACATCATCTATCGTCTTTCCCCTACGCGCCGTCGTCGAAGACCATCGAACCCCTTCCTCTATCCTTCTCCCGTCCCTAAGTATCCAACAAGGTGGCTGCCGCAGCATCACTCGTTTCTCAACCATATCTTTTTTCTTTCTTTTTCCCGCCCTCGGCGTCCTGTCCGTGGTTCTCAATCCGGCTCACCCTTCGGGCCTCTGGCGACAAGATCATCATGTACCTGGAGCATCAAGATTCTTTACCAGCATGGCTAGAATCAGGAATGGACGGCCACGCTTCAGCTCGAGACCTCTATACGTGACGGTCTTCCTCATGACCCTGTTCGCTACCTATGCTTTGTTCCTGCGGAGCCCTCAACAGCAACCACCGTCAGGCTCGCCGCGGACCATCTTGACTACGAGAGCTGCCGACGTCGTCTGTGACGATGTCCACCACGCCGAGGATCAATGTGGTTTTGTGCGGGAATACTGTGCTGGCGATGAGCCAGGACTGCTGTCATATCTTGGCTTCTATTTTTGCGTCCTCCCCCAGGTGAAGCCGTTCGCCTTTGCGCTGTTGGCGCTCTGGCTGGGCCTGCTCTTCTCGACGATTGGGATTGCTGCTAGCGACTTCTTCAGCGTCAACCTGAGCACTATCGCCAGTGTTCTCGGGATGCCCGAGAGCCTGGCTGGAGTGACCTTCCTCGCCCTAGGAAATGGGTCTCCAGACGTCTTCAGCACCTTTGCAGCCATGGGCTCCAACAGCGGGGGCATGGCCATCGGCGAGCTGATTGGGGCAGCTGGTTTTATCACTGCCGTTGTCGCCGGCTCCATGGCCCTCGTTCGCGAGTTCAAGGTCAGCAGAAAGACCTTTGTGAGAGACATTGTCTTCTTCATCGTGGCCGTGAGCTTCACTATGCTTTTCCTCGTGGATGGGAAGATGCATTTGTGGGAATGCGGTTTGATGATTGGCTTCTACGTCTTTTACGTCTGCTTCGTCGTCTTGTGGCATTGGTTCTCGGCGAGGAGGCGCAAGAGGCGCAACAAGCAAGCAGCATCCCGGAGCCACTTTTCCGTGGTTTCGACCCACGTGGGTGATGACATCGAGCCGTACCACGATACCGTGGATGAAGAAGACGAAGACGGGGCGGTGGGTCAAAGGGGACGACCCGAGCGCATACCTGATATCAGCGCTCTGGAATCCGGTCCTAGGATTCATATTGACGGATCGCTCCCTGAGGATGACGATGAGGACAAGAAGTGGCAGGTTGCTTCCGAGATGACGAGCAGCATGCGTGTCAACCGTCCTCGCGGGAGGAGAACCCACAGCACTGTAGCCCCGATCCGGCCGAGCCTAGTCGGAGCTCTCGAGTTCAGATCGGTCATATCTTCGTTGGCGAGATCACGGAACATGCGTATGGCTCCGTTGCAACGAGGCTTTTCTGACCACAACATGGGGAGGGCCCTAGCCCGGTCGAGCACAGATCTGGACCATATGGTGCCTTACAGAGATGATCCGACTGCTCTGAACCAACCGGACCCGGAGTCTATCTCTAGGGATAGGGCATTGTCACTGGGCGATGTTCCTCGCCACCTCACCCGCGGGAGTGCTGAAGACCCTGTGCTCCCTTCGCCGCAACAGTCAGGAGATAATACAGCTCACCAGGAAGTTGGCGGCGTGATTCAAGGACGCGAGGACAAGAGACCGACGGAAGCGACGCCTCGCCAAGGTGAACGCCCTATATCAGTGGCTCGGCGAACGATTGGGAATCGAGAGAGAACGATCTCCGTCGCGTCCACCACAAAGGACGGCCACCTTGCCCCTCCAGGTCCGCATCCACGGCCCATCCTGTCTCCTGAGCTTGTCGCAGGACCAACAGAAAGCTCTACCCCCGCCCTCTCACTCCAGATACCAAGCCCCTTGATACAGCCGAGCCAGGCCTCCTCGCCCTCCCTATCTCCTTTTCCTGGCCTGCAAGAATCCCCGACTGGAGGCGGACAGCTTTCACCCGGGCAGTCACAATTACTATTGCCATCGCCGAGGGCTCAGGAGTACGACCACATCCCAGGACTCGATCCACCCGACGCTCCTAAGCCCATTAGTTGGTGGCCGTACAATGCTTTACCTCCGCCGCATGTCCTGTGGCGAACTCTTCTGCCAACCTTACAGGGCTGGAAAGAGAAGAATATATGGGATAAAGTCTTCAGCATCTTCTCACTGCCCAGCGTCTTTCTACTCGTTGTAACTCTACCTGTTGTTGAGACCGACGCTCCTGACGATGACGAGTCTGAGAGCGAGGATGGCTATCAGCCGGATCGTGCAGGGAGCCCATTGGGCATCCATGCTGCTGCGATTGCCAGCGAGAGCCAGGCCCAATTGATTCCCGAGACCGAGTGGCAAGAATACCGGAGACGTGCACACTCTAGGTCGTCGAGTGCTTCGCGCCACAGGCTGAGCGCATCGAACACGCCTGAGGCCTTACCTGGCGAGAGATTCCCGTTCCCGGATCAGACCAATCCTGCCCCAGGGAATTACGTCGCGCAGCCATTATCAGAGGCCGGACCCGGCTCTGAACCGACAGTGGAGGATGAGCCTAGCTCGTGGAAAAGGTGGCTCGTAGTGGTCCAGATCTTTACTGGCCCCCTTTTCACGGCTTTCATCGTATGGTCCAAGTATATGGATCAACCGGTGAAGGTCCTGGTCAGGATGGTCCTAGGTTGCCTCGTTGGCTCTCTTGTGCTGCTCGCCATCCTCCTGCTTACCACGTCTGCCGATAAGAAGCCAAAGTATCACTTCCTTTTTTGTTTTCTTGGCTTCATCATCAGTGTTGCCTGGATCTCAACAATCGCAGAAGAGGTCGTCGGGGTCCTAAAGGCTGTCGGTGTCATCCTCGGTATGTCTGAGGCAATCCTCGGTCTGACGGTGTTCGCTGTGGGCAATTCAGTGGGTGACCTGGTGGCTGATATCACGGTGGCGCGACTCGGCTATCCAGTCATGGCCTTGTATGTTTGATCCCTCTTCCCATCCCCCGGTTTTTTTTTTTTTTTTTTTGCGTGTGTGTTTGCTTGTCCAGTGCTAATAGATTCCGTTTAGATCTGCCTGCTTTGGGGGACCGATGCTGAACATCCTTCTCGGAATCGGTCTCGGTGGAACCTACATGACCATAAAGAAGGCCAACCGCAAGCACGAGCAGAACCCGGACGAGCCCATCCACTATGGACACTACCACATTGACATCACGGGCACGCTATTTATCTCTGCCATAACGGTGCTGGTCACGCTCCTGACGCTGCTCATTATTGTGCCCAGCAACAACTGGATGATGACTAGGAAGATCGGCCTGACGTTGATTGCACTGTGGATGGCTGGTACCATTGCCAACGTGGTTGTCGAGGTCACTGGTGCCTGGGAAGCCGTCGCATGATGAAGAAAGGAAATAAAAGACGTCGAATAAACCACACGTCATATCTCTATCTCTACCTCTACCTTTAAGATGCGACTGTCAAAATCTGAAATACGGTCACTATCCAAAATAGCGAGACCATCATAGTTTGTATTTTACTTATTGTACTTTTATTCTCTTGTTCTGGCGTGTAGCTATGCCTCGCAAAGGATAAATAAAAGGAATAATAATAAAAAGACCACCCTTGTGGCCAGTCGCATTCCACTGCTGCTCAGGATATGCAAGGGAAATATCGGTAGGTCGCGCCGATGCCATGTTTGTGGGCAAAACGAGGATCTTCTCGGTACTTGTTTTTCTTCAAAATACCACCCCCCCCCCACCCCCAACCAATCATTCATCCATGACTCTGTAAAACATGTTTGCTGCATCATGCGTAGAGCTGGTCTCTTCCGTCGTTTGCCAGAGACGACCATTGCGAACCATGACCCCAGTTTTGGAGGCCGCTCCCGAGATTCCACAGCAGTTTCGGAGATGCCGGGATTAGCGAACTTTGAGCAGCCATAATGAATGTTACGGCGGCATGGCTTCTGGGCAGCGTACTTTTTTTGAATTCTCTTTGCAATACCATGGGCAACGAGAGATGTGCGAGTTTATAAAAGTTGTGATTTATGGCAAGAATAGCGAAGGACTAGGGCACTGGGTTCAATTTGAAGCAATCAAGAAGATGTAAATATCTAAAAGGAGCATGGCCCTTGCACTAGGGATGACACGCTCAAATCAAGAGAAGCTACCAATTTTTCCCCTCCCTTTTTTGTCCCTCTTTTAATTCTTTCCGGTGACCCTTTTTTTCTTCTCTTTCTTCTTCCCCCTGTCCTTTTTTCTTCTCATCCTCTGTCATCGCATGTTTTAGCTATGCCTTAGCTCTACCAAAAACCCACCTATCAGACTATTTGATTCAGCTTCAATAAGAAAGAGCCTGCCATTTCTATATTCTGTCCTAGGGCTCCTTCCCTGACTTGCGAGCTCTCGGTGTACCTTCCCCCCCCCTTTTTTTTTTTAAAAAAAAAAAAAAACTTGATATCCGCTCCTTCCTTCCCGGCCCCCCCTCCCCCCCCTCTTTTCCCGAATTAAAAAAAAATGTCCCTCCGCAGCCTCTGGGCGGTCCGTCACGCTGCCGGCGAGCCCGTGGCGGTGGTTCGCGTGCGCGACCTACACACGGCGGTGGTCGGGCCGCAGGATGCATGGGGCCGCAAGAACGCCACACAGCCCGTGGTGGTGTCGGCGGAGCTACACTTCTCGCGGCCCTTCGAGGCGTCGGTGGCGGGTGACAGCGTCACGGGTGGCGACACGGTGCACTACGGCACGCTGAGCAAGCTGATCCTGGCCTGCGTGGAGCGGTCCAACGAGCACGCGCAGGGCGGCGGCGGCGGCGGAGGCGGCGACGTGGACCTGCGGGTGCTGCTGGAGATGATCTGGATTGTGCTGACGGGCCGCAACGTCAACGGGGACGACGCCGCGCCCGAGGCCACACCGCTGCTGGACCTGGCCCGCCTGCGCTTCATGTCGCTCACCGTCCACCTGCCCAAGGCCTCGCTGCTGGGCGAGGGCGTGAGCCTGACGGCTGCCAACGTGTTCCCGCCGCACCTGGCCTCGCTGTCCATGTATGGGCTGGCCCTGCGCGTGCATAAGCTGCGGGTGCCGACCCTGATCGGTGTCAACAGCAACGAGAGGAGGGCCAAGCAGTTCGTCGTGACCGATGTGGAGATTGACAGATTTGATTACTATCCCGACCTCTTCTGTGAGCTCGAGAGCCTGGTTGTCAAGGTACACTCTAGCCCTCTCTTTTCTTAGTCTATTGTTCATATTGTTTGTCCTACATCTATATGCTGACCGTACCACACAGACCATGGAGAAGACAGGCTTTGAGACGCTGGAGGCCCTCGGGTCTCACCTGTCCAAGGCCATCATCAGGGAATTCAAGCCGAACCCTAGAGAATTGGTGTCTGGGGAGGAAGGTTGGCAGATGATCATACGCATGGAAAAACCTACCGCCGTCCCCTTTGCAGAGTGTCCGGTGGTGGAAATGCGAATCCCTTCCAGGCCTTGACGGCTGCCCGCCAACAATAATTACAGCTCTCGAAGACGACATCTCTGCAGAGGGGCAGACCACGAACAGCAACCAGATCCCCTCTCCCAAGCTGTAGGTGTTTATTTTTCGTAGCAGCGGCAGTTCTTGCTCTCGTCTTCACCGTCGGGAGCAATTTGTGTCGCTCAGAAGGTGGCCTTGCGGCCTGTCCCCGTTGGTGAGCCGGTTGATGAGCTCCAGGTCTGGGTCAAACAGCATCACATGGATGTGCTCGACGGAGTGGACGGACTTGAGGTTTGGTGGGTTCTTGAACCAGATGAGCTGATAAAATGTTCATGTCAGTCAATCATGTTGAGCTCCCATCGTCTCTAGAGAAGAAGAAGAAGAAAAACAAAGCAAAAACAAAACTGACTGACCTTGTCCTTCGTCACGACAGGCAGGAAGGTCCTGTCAATGAATCTCTCAATCTCGCACTCGGTCTCCGCGTCATCCTTCAGCTCAAACTTGGTCCACACCACCAGATGTACAATCCGCCTGTCGATTCCATAAGGCCAGTCGTTCCAAAGTATCCTGAAGTCCTCCTCACACCCAAATGGTCTGCTGCCCCGAGGGACAAGGGGCAAGGTCCAGTGGAGCCTCTCGCTCAGCATGTGCCCCATCACGCCTCCCTTGGCCCGGCTGAGCTTCCAGACGAACTCGCGATACCTCCGCAGCTCCGTCGGCCACCGCCGGAAGTCGCCGAGCCTCCGCGTGCGGACAATGTCGACGACCTCGTCCCAGGTCTGCACATGGTAGTCTTCATCTCTGGTGCCGATGAGACGAATATCCTTGGCGCTGAGATCTCGGAGGGGCTCTGGGCATTCGTCCTCGCGGTCCTCAGGCGCGATGTTGACTTGCCAGAATGGCAGTGCCTGGGCGTCTGGGTTGCTTCCCATGTTGTCTTCTTCTTGGTTTTGTTTTGAGAATCTGTGCGTGTATTCTTCGGGGGGGGGGGGGGGTTGGTTTATATGGCTGCAACCTGAAATGTTTTTTTCACTGTGGCCAACTCCCCCGCCTCTTCTCTTCGCAGATGGCTTATATGTGGCACCGTTCATACGCCATCCACATTCCGGCCCAGGCCCCCTTCACTAGCTCTCATAGGGGATGAGACGGGGTGACCTAGTGCTTGGAAGTGACAAAGTGGGTGACAATCAGCGAATGATCCGTCGTGGACGTCAAAGATATAGTCCGGGTAAAAAAAAAAAGAAAGAAAGAAGAAAAAAGAGCAAGAGGCTAATGTGCTGTTGTACCGTACTGTGAAACCCAAACCCAGCGGCCCGCCCCGTGCCCACAGTGAAGATGTAGCGGTCAGCCAACCCATCACGGGCGGCGAAGTGTAAGGTCGGTCTGTTCAATGTACAGTAATGTCAGAGATAGAGATATGGATCCATCCGCTCATCCGGCGGATCCACCGTTTCGGGGGATCGACCTGGAGTGACAGATTGAGTGAGTGAATGAGTGAGGGAGGGAGGGAGGGCTTGACGACGGGTAGGAATGTTTTATGTCATTCTGGTCGTCGGCCAATGAGAGGAGAATGCGAGCTCTGCTGCGAGGGTACTGGAGAGCCGGGGGAAGAAAAGGCTGAGAAGAGTTTAAAAGGGAAGGGAAAAATAAAGGTTGGTCGATCACCTTTGATCGCCGTGCATGTTGCTATGTAGCATGGTGATCAGTGCTCATTGAGAACGACCAGATCTCAGGTTGCTCGAGGCGGCGAGCCATGCCTGCACGCAAGCAAGGTTGAAATAGAAACGCGAGCTCCAAGTTTGAGAAGAGGAGGAGATAGATTCACCATATCGAGAAATGATGAATTCTCCTCAACACCCCCCCCCCCCGCGCCTAGGTTTACCTGAAACAACTCGAGCAATATTGTCGCATTTGACGAGGAACATGTCATAAAGAGAGAGAGAGAGAGAGAGAGAGAGACAGACAAGACAGGCAGACAGACAGAAACGTCTCCAATGTTACTGATATTCATAGAGCTCCCTCGATAGAGAGTACTATGGAAAACGGTTAGGAGAGTAGACTGTCCCTTTTGCAAATTGAAGCACTGCTCTGCGGGCCGCTACTGTCGCTATGGCCTCTCAAAATCACGTCCTCTCTGACGGTGGGTTCTGGGCCGCGCTGACCTTGAAGAGGAATGGGGGAGGGGGGAAGAAATCGTTCTAGAAGCCGCGTGTGTTCGACCACAAGGCGATAGAGGAACGATTGCCCAGAGACAGGAAAGAACAAGTCCCGTCAGGGGGGAAGGGACGACCTTGACGTTGATGATCCACCCTGGTCGCTGAGAGCAAAGACGAGAACGACCCGCACAGCTCTTCCCATAAGACCCACGTGGGGCCCTCCACCCCCCCAGCTGGACAACACCACCCTGCGAGAACACATGTGTCGATGTGACTTGGTGATGGGTGTTTGTCTGCATGTGTTGGCCAGCAGTTCAGAATGATAGGCACACACGAACTGGTTGCTTGTGTCTTGGGAGGGGTCAAGAAATTTCCTCCCCCCCCCTTCTTTTTCTTCCAGATGTACACCCAAACCAACCATATCAAAAATATGTGGCGGCGCCATCGATGGGCTGGACGCCCATCCAGCCAGCCAGCCTACCTAAGCTATCCCGTACCGGGGACAGACCGGCAGTTTATTTCCATGGGAGATTTTTTTGGGCCCATGAGAGGAAGAGCTATCCCCTGTGACGATTACTCACGTTATTGTAACAGCTTCCTTCCGAGGACATACTGCTGGAATTGTTCACATCTCTAGAATGTCGCTGACTCGAATTTGAGCTCTTGCCCCCTCCCCCTCCCCCTCCCCCCAGGCAGAACTACCCTGACGGTATTCGTATTGACTTCAACTTATACGAAGCCGGACCCAGGAGTTGACTGAATCGTCAAATTTCGCGTGTCCCACTATGAGGTGTCGAAGGTTGCTGTCGATATGTCCGTCCATTTTTAGCTCCCGTGGTGGGCGCGCACAGGGGGAAGGGGGTGCTTTAGGAGGGGGTGGCGTGGATGTCGTGCCCCTCTACAGCTGTTAGACACGCATGTACCTCGTCTCCCTCCCGCCTCCAGCGCGCTCTAAAAAAGGATTATTGAGAGTCGCCTCGGCCAACGGTAGCCTCCTCCCATCCATGCATGCATGCATGCATGACAGATTCTCTTGCTGGAATTCTGCCTACCCTGATGTCATTGTCATCTGGAAGGAGGGGTTTCAACTTTATTATTTACAGCAGTACTGCCTTTCCAAGGATCATTTGAGGTACTTTGTCAAGGGGAGTAAGAGCGTCCATCAGGATTTCTCAAAACAGCCCACTGCGAATCCCTCCAGCCTGAATAGAGAGAAGAGAGATGCCGCATTCCGTAAAGTTCTCGTCAATCCGATAGCTGCAGATCGCTACCCGGCGAGACCGTCTAGAAGAGATATGGCGAAAGATTTTCAACTCCAGTCGAGCTGAGAGATACACACAGACAACACGCTCTTGATCTGCCGCACGGCTCAGTGGCTAGTGTACACTAGCTTCCTCGCTGGCAAATGAGCCTGACAACGTGTGGCAGCCGCTAGGTTGTTCGCCCATTTTTTCGCCTCCTCAACACGGCAACCCTATCAGTCTTGGGGTGGGATGGCAAATTTCCAGATACAAACAGGGTCGAGATTTTCATAGTTGGGAACACGAAAAGTTGCAGGGTTGGGAGGATGAGATGGCAACACACCTTCTAGACGCGGCAGAGATACTTATTTCTGGCCAAGATCAGCTTGGGGGGGGGGGGGAATTGGGGGCCCATGGTAGGGGACAGGCATCCCCCACCAACAAATGCTGCAAGATATGGCGGGGGGAAGAGAGAGAGAGAGAGAGAGAGGGAGGCTACAAGGGGATACCTGTGCACTAACATCGAGATATGTGGGTACATAGTACATTGGTGACCGCCCTCCCAGAACTTAACCATGAGCAAGTGCGACCTTGGAATTTATAGGATAGGAGAGAAAGAGAAGAAAGCTGTCTCCTTGTCTCCTGAACTCTCGACCCCCTGGAATAGGGACCCACCAGAATTTCATCTTTAAAGTTGTCCTCGTCCGCTGCTGTCCACCTCATCGTGTTGTCCTTCTTCCCCTCCCTTCTCTTCCTCTCTGTCTCCAGCCTCAAGCTCTGTGTGGAACGGTTCGTCTGCTTTTTTTCTGTGCAACATGTGAGTGTGTCCTGTGCATCCCGAGCCAGAGAGCTATGGCAGCCACTCTCCCCTTCTCCTCTGCACAGCAACAATCATGCATTCTGGAGCTTCCCCCAACTGCCATCCTCTGTACACTGTCACAGCTAGACAGAGCTGGCCCCTTCTATGTGATGTGGAAGCTCACCAGCAGCTGCAGACTGTGCAGCTCACTGTCCTGAGTGACTTGCTAGCGGGTGAAGGCAGATCAGAAGCAGTTGTTGCGCCTCCAACCCCTCCCTCCTCCTTCCCTGTACTGTGTGGCCTGGCCTGGCCTGGCCTAGCCATCGATTACATCAAGTCGGCGCTAATCTTTTTCTGCTGGTACATAGCCTACGCACTACTTGGCGATTGACTTTCGACTTCGACACGACACGCTTGTCAATTCCTCCCTCTTCCACAAACCACCACCCTGTCCATCCCAAGTGACTCGGGTCAATCCGTCGCTTGCCAAAACACAGAATCCCCTCTGCCAATCTCTGCACCAGAATCACCAGACAAGATGGCTGCGCAGGCAATCAAGAGTGCCATTCCGTCCCACCTCAAGCCCGGCAATGGCGATTCTGAGGCTGAGTTCGCGAACAAGCATCATGGCAAGACTAGATCTCACATGGTCAGTATACTCCAGACTTTCCACTTCCATCATCTCGAGATGCCTGCACCGAGTGCGCATCATCCCCCTCCAGGGCATTGGTCTTCTAGAGAGCTGCCAGAACAGGCTTGCTCCTCTGGGCTGGCATTTGTCTGTCACAATCAACCCAGACAGTGCATGGCTCTCTACCAAGGGCGACATGACAATGTTTGCAACACATAGAGCAGGACTGTACTCCCAGTGGGAGCTGGCCTCAACCAGCAGCAGCAGATCAGCACCTGCTTAAAGAGGACCATCCCAAGCACTGTATGCTAACAAAATACCACAAAAACAGGCTTTCGAGAACACAAGCACCAACATTGCTGCTGCCCAGATGCGGAACTCCCTCACTACTCTGGCCGAGACTGTGAAGGACCCCGAGCAGAAGAAGGTGAGATACTAGTACAGACCTGGACAAATAGGGGTGCATGGCTCATACCTGGATAATAGCTCTTCGAGACTGAGATGGACAACTTCTTCTCTCTGTTCCGACGATACCTGAACGACAAGGCCAAGGGCAATGCTGTGTATGTGCTCCAACTCCACTCCTGTTGCTTCACATCGAGACCAAACAGATGGCTGACATGTGTTGGATTCCAGCGACTGGGACCGTATCGCACCCCCCGCACAGAACCAGGTCGTCGACTACGATGACCTCGCCAACTCCGAGTCCGTCGACTTCCTGAACAAGCTGGCCGTTCTGAAGCTGAACGGTGGTCTCGGTACCTCCATGGGCTGCGTTGGCCCCAAGTCCGTCATTGAGGTCCGTGACGGTATGTCCTTCCTGGATCTCTCCGTCCGACAGGTCGAGTACCTGAACCGCACCTACGGCACCAATGTGCCTTTCATCCTGATGAACTCGTTCAACACCAACGATGATACTGCGGCCATCATCAAGAAGTACGAGGGCCACAACGTCGACATCCTCACCTTCAACCAGTCCCGGTACCCCAGAATCTACAAGGACTCTCTCCTCCCTGTCCCCAAGGATTTCGAGTCGCCGATCAACGAGTGGTACCCTCCCGGACACGGTGACGTGTTTGAGTCCCTATACAACTCGGGAATCCTAGACAAGCTGATTGAGCGTGGCATTGAGGTCATCTTCCTCTCCAACGTCGACAACCTGGGCGCCGTTGTCGACCTGCGCATCCTGCAGCACATGATGGAGACCAAGGCCGAGTACATCATGGAGCTGACCAACAAGACCAAGGCTGATGTCAAGGGTGGTACCATCATCGACTACGAGGGCTCCGTGCGCCTGCTGGAGATCGCCCAGGTCCCCAAGGAGCACGTCAACGAGTTCAAGTCCATCAAGAAGTTCAAGTACTTCAACACCAACAACATCTGGATGAACGTGAATGCCATCAAGCGCGTTGTCGAGAACAACGAGCTGGAGATGGAGATCATCCCCAACGGCAAGACCATCCCTGGTGACAAGAAGGGCGAGAGCGACATCAGCATCATCCAGCTCGAGACTGCTGTCGGCGCCGCCATTCGGCACTTCAACAACGCCCACGGCGTCAACGTCCCCCGCCGGCGTTTCCTGCCTGTCAAGACCTGCTCGGATCTGATGCTCGTCAAGTCTGACCTGTACGGCCTCAAGCACGGCCAGCTGCAGATGAACTCGGCCCGCTTCGGCGACGCGCCCCTCATCAAGCTCGGCAGTGACTTCAAGAAGGTCTCCGACTTCCAGAAGCACATCCCCTCCATCCCCAAGATCATTGAGCTTGACCACCTGACCATCACTGGCGCTGTCAACCTGGGCCGTGGCGTGACCCTGAAGGGAACCGTCATCATCGTCGCAACAGAGGGCAGCACCATTGACGTTCCTCCAGGATCCATCCTGGAGAACGTGGTGGTCCAGGGTAGCCTGCGCCTCCTGGAGCACTAGAAGAGGTTTTCTGCATATCCTCTTTTTTTAGTGCCTTTGGTTCGCCGCACGGCTCTCTCATGTCTGCATTGGCTGTTCTCCTCTCTCTGCTAAATTCACGTGCACGGTTTGGAGGGTAGAACGTAGAGGCAAAATGGGGGTGGGGTTCGACGAGGCGAGCTGGGGGGGATAAATGCGTTTTGCCCTTTTGGAGTTTTGAGAGCCAACTTGTAGTCAATCTGCCTTTATAAAGACCAGACTTCCTAATGCAAGAAAGTAAAAAATAAAAAAAATTATCTCTCGAGTGTACAAGTGCCTAATGCGAATACTTGTTCAATTTATCCGGGCCAGTATTTTGTGATGGCGGTAGCTAGGACCCGGAGGGAGAGTAGCCACTTTACCTATTAGAATGAGGCACCAAAGACAAGTTTTGGCCGTTAACGCTTTCATTATTCTTTTATCATTTTTATATTTCTTTTCCACACACACATACACATACACAGCTGTAAATGCCGCAAGAAACATATTTGTGTCACTTTCCCTTCTTCATTTGTGCCGTGCACACAGGACAGAACCACTTGCCGCCCTGCGGTTCACTCTTGAGCCCGACGCATGTCCAGTGGAACCACTCATATGGACAGTCCTCGTTGTCGCAGGCGATCATGTCCCCGAAGCTGACCTTTTGGCAGATGCAGTACTTCTTGTCATCGCTGCCCTCGTCTTCCTCCACGTAGTTGTGATCCTCATCGTGCTCGCGCTTCGTCCGCGGGGCCCCGCCGTGTGCGCCCTCAGGATGCGAGGGCCGTCTCGCCGGGGTCCCACGGCCGCCCGTCCGGGGCCCTTCCGACTCCTCTCCGCTGACGATACTATCGGCGTCGGAGAGCTCGCTCTCGGCCGTAGAGGATGGCGAGTTCTTGACCGACTTGCGCACGCGCTGCAGGCCGCTCTTGGGCCCACCCGCCGGTGTACCCTTCTTGATGGTGCGGTTCAAGCCGCCTGACGGTGTCCCCTTGCGCCCGACCGCAGCGCCGGACTTCACACCTGTCCGGGGCCCTGCACTGCCTGCCCTCTGCACGCCGGTCGCCGTGTGTCCCTTGGGGGTCCCCGGGCCCAGGGAGGAGTGCCGTGCCAGGCCGCTGGAGGTGTTGGGCGCGCTGCCCAGCCCGGTCGTGGAGCGGGGTCCCCTCTGAAGAGACCCGGTGGCAGGACCTGCTGAGCTTTCGCGGGCGCCGCGCTTCATGATCATGCTGGCGGCCGGGGTGGCGGGGGCGGAGGAGGACGCGTGTGTGGTGGTCTGGATGCTTCGCACCTGAGGGATGGTGGTTTTGGGCCCGATGGGATTCGCAGGGTTCGCTAGAGGGCTGCTGCTGCTGATGGCGGCGGTGACTGGGTTCACGGAGGGGTTGATGGCTCGTGCGGAAGGAGCCGAGATGTTGGCGGCGCTGGGTCGGAGGAGGGAGGGCAGCTCGTCAGGGTCGACAAAGCCCGGCTCGTTGCGGTCGTAGAGCATCTTGATCTGGACGTCGAGGTAGCGGAGGTGCTTGTCGATGATGCTCTGGAGCCGCTGGGAGAGGGCGATCTTCTCGTTGGAGAGCTGCTCGGCCTTCTTGAAGTTCTCGCGGATGGTGTGCCTGTACGTGTCCTCGCGAGGATTGTGCGTGTGGCTGCCGTTGGCCTTGATCCATTTCTGAATGCGACCGTCCCGCTCTTCTATGATCTTCAGGCACTCGGCGGCCAGGCGGTCCTTCTCGGTGATCTCATCCTGGATGAACTTGATCTCCTCGGGCAGGTTGGAAACGCGGTTCGTCCAGTCGTCGAGGATGAGGGCGGGATCGAGCGACTCGATGGGAGGCATGTTCTTCTTAACGAAGTCGATGGAGAGATCGTCTCTGGGCATGATGTCAACCGGTGCGCGAGATGACGCGGTCAGACACGGTGATTGATTGCTCTTGTGTGTATATACTGTTGCGTGGGTGTTTGGTCTGCTGGGACGAAGCGGTCGCGCAAGAAACTCGAGCACGCAAGCAGCAGCGCGTAACAACAAGAGGCGGACGACGAGGCGTAACCCAACCAGGTACAGGCGCAGAGATGCATTTGGCAGATGGGCGCGTGTTTACATATGAAAGTAAAGGAGAGAGGGACAAGAGGGGGGGGGGAGAACAGCAGCTGAGACGAAGGCAGGTGTAAACAGAAAAAGGTGAAGGGAGTGAGGGGGTGAGTGGGTTTGTAGACGCTACTGCGGCAACATGGTGGAAAAGTAGATGATAGATGGCTAGCCGGTAACTGGGATAGAGAGTCCAGTGGGCTCACCTTCAGGAGTTGGTGTTGTATCTTGGGCCTGAACCTGGACCTGACCTGTCAACGATGGAGTCAGGAAAATGGCGGGATTGATGGGATGCTCCAAGAAAAAAAAAAGGTGAGACCCACGAGGAGGGGGAAGGGGCCTGTCAAGGAGGAGGAATTTCCGCTTTGAGGCTGAAAAATTTATGGAGACAAGAGTTCAGGCCTGCCTGCGAAGTGGTTCGGGGTGCCACAGCAAACTGTTGCAGCCTCCAGAGAAGGGCGGGCAGCGTCACAGGCAGGTCGAATCAGATGTGTCCCAAGAGGAGATCTGCTGTGTGGCTTCCCAGGTATGTAGAATATATAATGAAAGGTGTACAGCAGGAGGAGCGATGGATGGGATGCAATGCGATGGGATTGAGCCAGTCTGAAGGTTGATGAGAATGTCAGGGAGGTTTGGTGACGAATGGCGGGCAAGGTTATAAGGAGGCGGTTGCGCTAAAGATGCACCCAGGGCTTTCCTCTAGCCTTTGTGCCTTGCTGTTTGAACCCCCTCCACTTGCCATACACAGTAGTAGTACAAAGTACCTAGAGGGGTTGCTGGTGGCGGCAAGGAGGGGTCGCTGGTGGCACTGGCCTGGGCTAGACCTATTCCAGTGGCACTGGTAGCGTCTGTGCTGATTTCAAGATTCAAACTCGCAGCAGACATCCCATCCTGGCCCTCGTCCCTTCTAGCCACTTCCACCACAAGACCTCGTCCTCGTCCTCATCCTCGTCCTCCTCCTCCTCCTAACAGATACTCAGTACCTGTCTCACTCTATCACACCCTCTAAACAACAAGACAAAGCCATCTGGTGCACCAAGTCTTTGTATCAGATAGAAAAATAATCCCTCCTAGCTACATGTGATCTGACACACCCCACACCCATACGACGACTTCACAGCCACCAAACTTGGGGGTCCATCTCCAGGCATCTTGAGAAGGCTGCAGCACAAAGGAGAGCTTCAGTCTCCCACCAGGACTCCTTCACAACAAGCCTGTGTCTCACCATCATCATCATCATCATCATCATCATCATCTCCAGCAACCCCAATCAACTGTTTTGAGCAACAACCTTCTGCACCAACCTTGCCTTGCATGAGCTGTGGACATGGAGAACCCTTACGCCTGGCGCCCGCCAAAATCAAACTACCTACCACACAAGAAGCCTGAGGATCATGATGAGCAGATCGTGGAGGAATATGTGCCCCTGGGTGGCCCAAGCGAGATGGACAATGCTGCCTTCTTCAACAAGTGCAGGCGTGCTGCGCTCAACTACAACATAACCAGGCCAAAAGGTCACACTGTTTCCTTTCACGTCAACCCTGAGATGGAGAAATACCACTTTGGTCTCACCCACCCAATGAAGCCCTGGCGCCTGACCCTGGCCAAGAGTCTCATCATGTCCTATGGCATGAACTTTGCCATGGACAACTACATTGCCAGGGCAGCCACATATGAGGAGCTCAACTCGTTCCACTCCTCTGACTACCTCGACTTCCTGGCCACCGTCGCGCCAGAGCCAATACCCCGGGATATAGAGAACCCTGGCACCGAGTTGAAGTTCAACCTGGGCGGCTCCGACTGCCCGCTCTTCGAGGGCCTGTATGACTACTGCTCCATGTCAGCAGGCAGCTCACTAGACGCCGCGCGCAAGATATGCTCGGGGCAGTCGGACATCGCCATCGCCTGGGGCGGTGGCCTCCACCATGCCAAGAAGACGGAGGCCTCGGGGTTCTGCTATATCAACGATATTGTTGTTGCCATATTACAGCTCCTGCGTTGCTACCCGAGAGTTCTCTACATCGATATCGACGTCCACCACGGCGATGGTGTCGAGGAGGCCTTCTTGTCCACGGACCGCGTCATGACCGTGTCCTTCCACAAGTACGACCCCCAGAACTTCTTCCCCGGAACCGGCGCTCTCACCGACAACGGGCCCCAGAGCGAACAGAACCCTGGTGCGCACCATGCGCTCAACGTCCCCCTGCAAGATGGCATCACAGACGAGCAGTACGGCATGCTCTTCAGAACCGTCATCGGCGAGGTGATCAAGAAATTCCGACCGTCCGCGATCGCCCTCCAGTGTGGTGCGGACTCTCTCGCTGGCGACCGGCTGGGCAAGTTTAATCTGCAGGTCCAGGGCCACGGCCAGTGCGTCGAGTTTTGCAAGGCACAGAATATCCCCATGATCCTGTTCGGCGGCGGTGGCTACACGCCTCGCAACGTAGCCCGCGCCTGGACGCACGAGACGTCCATCGCCATCGACGCCGCTGACAAGATCGACGCCACCCTTCCGATGCATGCGCCGTGGCGTGATCACTTCAGGCAGGACACGCTGTTCCCGACCCTGGAGCAGATCCTCGAGGCCCCCAAGCCGAACAGGAACACACCCAAGCGCATCGAGGAGATCCGGATGCACATAAGCGAGCAGCTGCGATTTGTCAATGCCGCCCCGAGCGTGCAGATGAACACGATACCGCCCGACCTGGGTGGGATCCGGGATGAGGTCGAGGCCAGGATCAAGGAGGAGAGGGACGAGAGGGATGATGCCCTGCGCAAGCTACACGAGGAGGCTGTCGGAATGCCTATGGAGTTCTGAGCCTGCGCGAGTGTGTGTATGTGTGTGTGTGCGTGAAAATATCGGGCTATCAAAGCAAGGAGAGGAGGAGCACAGGTCTATTTACTGACCTGGAAGAAGAAGGTTATAGGGGATGTAAGCTGTAGTTTGCAGGTATGTGCCCGCTGGATTTGTAAATCAATAACTATTACCCAATCTACATCCTCAACCGCAGTGACGTGCTTGAACGTCCCCCATTCCTATCCCACTACTAGCTAAGCAGAGCCTTCGATCATTGAATTCGACTTTGAGGCGGTATGTGGGTGGCGAGAGATGCTCAGCAGCAGGTGCGCTGAGATTAGGGGCCAGCCTCCTGATGCCCACTATCCTGTCTGTCCTTTCCCGTAGTATCGTGACCTCAAATCAAAGGAGGAAGTAGCAACACGAATGGTTTGTCGGACCATCGAAATCACCAGTCTCTTCTTTCACCGTCTTTCTGATAACCACCTCTTTTAGGTTTCTAGTAATACATCATAACCACCAGCTACATGACGGCCTACACTCATTTACTTTCTCTTCTACCCTGGCAACAGCAATTCAGATTTATTCATTCCCTCCTTGTTCTTATTCATTCTTCAAAAAATCCTGTACACCTCACGAATATTTCCCACCATGGCTCACCCCCAGGCCCGACGCGTCTGTCCTTCATGCACCGAAGAGCTGCCCGAGTCCAGATTCCCCAGCAAAGGCGACGAGTCCTGCGACTGCAGGCCCACGCTGTGTTCTTCCTGCTGGATATCGTGGATCAAGATGATGCTCGACATCAAGGGACCCTTACAGATCGGATGTATGGGGCAGGGCTGTACTCGGCGTCTCGAGTATTCAGACTTTCATCGGCTCCTCGACGCAGACACCTTCGAACGGTAGCAATTTTCCCTTCTTCTTTCCCTCCCTCCCCCCTCCCTGTATTTCTGGTCACTTCTGTTGGGCTGACCTTTTTCCCCTTTACCTTCCAACCCCACCGCAGATACGACCGACTTCTCCGAAGCCAATCACTCTCTCGAGATGCAAGGTTTCACTGGTGCCTCAATCCCGGCTGCGGCTCTGGACAATTCTGTGAGGGCGAGGATGGCATTGACCCGAGCGAGTGCGACAGGTTCCAGTGTCACCACTGTGCAAAGCCCAACTGCCTCAAACACAAACGAATCCATGACGAGGAGGCCTGTCGCCACTTTGGCGACACCGAGGACGCGAGGCTGGCTAGGGTCGCAGAGGAGCGGTGCGAAAGGACGCTCCTGGAGACGACTCGGCTATGCCCCGGGTGTGGCAAGCGGTACGAGCGCTCAGGAGGATGTGCACACATGACATGTAAGTTTGGAAGTAAGCTGCATATAATTCCTGGTTGGACTTCGAAGGCTGATGTGTCTGTTCGTTGTAGGTGAATGTGGGCAGCACTTTTGCTACGTGTGCTCGGCCAAGTACACGCAGCTCACCGAAGCCGTCATCTTCGACGGTGCCAGGGTGCCTCGAGGCTTTCGCGTGCCCGGGCAGATCATGATGCCTCGCCATGACGCTCGCTGCCCTCACCGTCAGGAAGAGTCCATCGGCACGCCACACGCCCACCACCTCGCCATCGCATTCGTCGCGGCCTTTATCAGCGAGGTCGAGGCAGAGCTGGGAGCGGACGCACAGTATTTTCAGCTGCAGAGGGAGGCCGTTGAAGGCTTATACCTGAGGCTATTGAACCAGATCACATCCATCTGTGCCCCTGAGATGGAGTTACCCCGACTGGCCAGAGACCTGTATCTCGAGATCGAGGGCACGCTGAGGGCGATTCGGTCACGGGAGGCAAGTAGACCCCGCCATCTCGACCCCACGGCACCTATCTTCAAGCCATATGGGCAACTGGACCTCTCGCGGACGGTGCGCCAACGCCTTGTAGGGGTCGAACAAGCGGTATCCAGTATCGCGCGAGCCTTGAGTATCGCTGAGCAAGAGATGGCGTGGATAAGCGAGATACTACTCGGGCGGAATCATCGTTTGAGACTGAACAGCGCTGTTTGAATTCAATTAATTATAATCACTTGGATTGAGAAACATCCCCGTTGATCGCTACTTTTATGCTATCATGCCTTTCATCCATACGTGATGACTACCGCAGTGTACTGCTGCTTGGATCGTCTCTCTCCTCGCACGGGGCATCTTGAAGAGATTTTAAGAACACAGTCGGTTGGAACTCCCCACGTCACATTGAAAAATAATAATAATAATAGTAGTAGTAGTCAGTCATATTGAATGGGTTCTCATGTGACAATCAGTCAGAAAACATCATTACGAACGCCCACAACTCCATGCCCTCACATTTCTGGGAACATTGTCGCTATTCTCTCCCTCTTCCTCTCCCTCTCTCCCTCCCTCTCTCTCTCGCTTGGTTGTGAATTGAGATCTCAGTATGACTACATGTGTCATGATCCATTAGATCGAATACAAACAAAAAACCAAAAAAAAAAAACCCCCCCAAAAAAAACCCAAAGCACCATTCGCACACATACACACAAACTTGCTCGCTAGCTCGCACGCTCCCTCACCCCCTTTCTCAATGCCCAAACTCGAGATGCGGCACGATGACCGGTCCGTACTTGGTCGGCGTCGGCATGTGACCGTCTCCCTGGACGACAAAGTCGATGGCCAGGCTGAGCTTGCTCAAGCCGGCCGACGAGCCCCCGCCGCTGCCACCGCTGGCGATGCTGTGGGCATAGTTGCTGCCGCCATGCTGTTGCTGCTGCTGCTGCTGGCCGTTGTTGATCTGATCCGGGTCATAGACGACACAGGCGGCGTAGTTGCGGCGGCCCATGAGCTTCTTGAGCTCGCGGGCGGCGCCCGAGGCGTCGGTGTGGAAGATCTCCATCATGTCCTCCTTGGTGTCCGAGACCTCGTGTGTGGACCGGTGGCCGTTGAGGGGCACGTAGAGGAGCCGGTTGTTGTGGAGCATCTTGAGGATGTAGTTGCCTGCAGGGGCGGCCACGATGGGTGACGTGATGATTTGGTACATGGTCTTGTGGTCGGACGGGTGCGAGGGGTCGTGGATCAGCCCGGCGCCGGCACAGTTCACGTCTGCGAGCAAGAGAAAGAGTGTTAGTAATCTGTGTTATACCTAACCTTATCGAGGTTTGAAGGGAGATTAAAAAAAAAAAAGACTGGCTCACCTCCGGAGAAGAACGTCATCCGTATGCCCTTTTGCTGTGAGATGCCCTGAAGCGTCCTGATCAGGTACGTCCTCTCCAGGTCCTTGGACTCGTGCGTCCAGAGGTCCTTGAGCTCCTCGGCGAGGTCAAATTCACCAAACTGGTTGAGAACGTTGCCCATGAGCCCCGTCTTGCCCACTGCCTTCTTCACCTGCGTGAAGCCCTGCTGGACGACCTCCTTCCCGCCGATGATACCCGCCACGGACGAGGTTGCCTTGCCCAGCAGGTTGTATGTCGTGTTGACGGCCTTCTTGCCGGTGGCAAATGTATTGGCCAGCGTCTCAACGGTATCGAGCCGCGGGTAGACGACCGGCACCGAGAGCATCCAGATGCAGTGCTGCACGGACGGCGGCAGCATGGCAACCTTCGGAAAGATGCCCTGGTACGTAGGGCCCGCCATGACACGCTGCTGGTTTCTCTCGGATCGCAGATCTGGCCCGACGACGACGACGGATGGGCCAAGGTATTTCACAAAATGCCACCCTGTTCCCGTGATGGTGAATAGATCCAGGTCCGAGTTGACATTGCGCAGCATCTCCACTGTGGTGTGGTGCTGGAACAGGAGGTACATCTCGATCGCGATCCGGCCAACGTTCTTGAAGATGGCGGACTGCTGCATGTAGGCTGGATAAGAGCCGAAGCCGTCAAAACTAAGAATGGACACGTTAGCAGAGACCTCACACTTCCCAGGCGCAAACGGAGTGACGAGGATGACACCTACATATCGTGATCGTCGAGCTGCAAGACGTGAGGGATCTGTGCAAACGCCTCACGCAGGAACGGCTGGTCGAAATGGCTTGTGTAGTAGTGGAAGTATGCATGCGACACGTCCTCCTCGTGCCGCGCCGTCCACTGTGCGTTCTTTCGGTTCTCCCTGCCCTGCATGGTCAACCACTGCCGCAGGAGAGGCACCTCTTTCCACAGTCGATCTCCATAGATCTGATCGCCCAGACCCAGCTGCACGTGAAAGCCACCGCACTCGACGTTCTTCTGCAGCACGTCCTTCCACATGAGACCTGCACCGCCCAGCTTGGAGCGGTCGTTCTGCGACGTGGTTATCGAGAAGTCGTTGCCCGAGTGTGCGATGAACCGCCACCCGTTCTCATACCGGCCGGCGACCACAAACTCGTACCTCGTGCAGCCCAGATGTGACGTGACCGCATATGTCCACCGCTCGGTGGTGCCCTCGCCCATCTTGAGCTCCATATCGTACTTGTAGAAAGTCCACCGCTGGTGTGTGAAGATGGTCTGCGGGATGAGCTGCCGTGGGTTGGGAGACAGGTCCAGGCTCAGGTGGATATGGATGGTGGGAGGCTGCGGCGAGTCGGTGACGATCATGATGCTCCCCAGCCACATCCCCTTCTCCACGTCCATGTTCACATACCGCAGGTACGGTCCAAAGTACACGCCGTTGGTAGGCGTGATCCTATACATGTCAACACCGGCGCTAGGCGGTGGGCCAGAGAAACCTGCTGCCGATGGCGTGGCAGTGGCCACACTCATGATGCTCTCGGCATAGCCAGGAGTGGAGGGAGCATATGCAGGCGATGCAAGAGGTTTGCCGCCGCCCAAGAAGGGGGACGCCAGCGGGTTGCCATACGTCGAGCCGACGGGCGAAAGAGGAGTTACTTCGTGGTGAATAGGGTTTGGCCCCTTGGGGAATTCCCACTGCGTCGCTTGTGTGGCGAGGTGGATGTAGTAGTATTGACCGGAATTCTGGTCGAGGTGCGCAATCCACCCTTCCGGCAGTGGAGGGGGCGACTGGGCCTGGCTGAGGATGGAGGGCGTGTGTTGCAGCGCGGGGTGCTCGTTCTGTCTTTGATCGTTCGCAAAAGCTGGGTGGTTGGCGTTGTGAAGCGAGGGCACCGGTGAGGACAGTCCGAGCCCAGCTGTGGTGATAGCTGCCACAGACGGCTTCCTCCCAGCGTTCGGGTCCGCGCTGCCGCTGCTGCTTGAGGATGGGACGGCGGCGGCGGCGGCGGCGGCGGACGATTGTGGTGCTGGTGTGGAACTGCTGGAACTGCCCTGTGCCCCAGCGGCGGGCCTCTGCTTCTCGTTCGGATAAGACGCCCCATTTGCGTTCACGGTGGTATATGCAGGAGGCGGTGTCGATGCCTGCATGCGCTGGAAGTCCTGCTCCAGGACGCTGACCTGCAGCGCAGAGTCCCGGTTGGAGACAGTCGGCTGGGACGGATTCTGGGCGCTACCCGGGATGGGGCTGGCTATTGGCGCGGCGCCTTGATAGACAGTCGGAGGGGAGTGCGTGCCGGCGTCGTCGGTGGGCGTCCAAGGCCGTGTGGGCTGGGGCTGCTGGGGTGGCTGGCCGCCGTAGTGGGCCAGACGCTGTGAGGCTGCAGCGCTCTGCGCCTGCAAGCTGCTGAGGGTCGCAGTGCCGGAGATCCCAGCGGCTGCGTACCGGGCCTCGATCCCGCCGCCAGGTATGTTTCCTGGCTCGACGATAGGGGTCTCTGGCGGCGGAGGTGAGCCCCGGTTGGCCCTCGTGGTGGAGTTGGACGCCGTGGAGGGGAAGCGGCTCATGTTGTCGGACGATGCGCCGAGGCTGCTCTGGTCATGCCGCTGGGCGTATGCGGGGTGGGAGCTCGAGCCTGAGCTCGCCGTCGAGGCCGTGCTGCCCGGCGGAGGGTAGTACGGCTTGTTCTGGTAGGACGTGGACACGGTGTGCTGCTGCTGCTGCTGGTGCTGCTGGTGGTGGTTCTGTAGGGGCATTGCGAACAGCTCGTCCCTGTCGACCTTGGGGCTTGTAGGGCTGACGATGGGCTTGGGCACGGCACCTCTCCTCTCGGCGAGGCCAGGGCGAGGGCTCTCGATAGGGCTCTGGTTCAGCCGAGGTGATGTATCATTGTAGCCGCCGGGCGCAGCGTTTGCCGGGCTGGCCGTGCCGTGTATCCGACCTGAGGCGGCCGAAGACTTGCGGCTATCTGTTGTATATGCTGGGCGGGTCGGCTGGGAGGCGGCCCGATAGTCGTCGTCGTCGGGATAGGGCAGAGGGGCAGCAGAGCTGGATGCGCCGGGAGGCAGCGGGAAGGCTAGTCTGGAGGAGGAGGACGAGGAGGCCGCAGAAGAGGTCGGCACGGGGTAGGAATACTTGGATCGGTCGGCGGGATTGGGGCTCTGAGGCTTAAAGATCCTCAGGGGTTCGATGGTAGGGCTGTCGTCATCGTGCTGGGCAGGGCGGCTCATGAAGAGCTCCTCCTCAGAGATGCCCCTCGACCTGTCGGACATGCTGACCTGGGGGAGAGGGGGGGGGGGGGGCGACGTGGCTCTATTCTCCACACCGTCCACGCAACGAAGAGGTCGGTTGTACGTCGTCAGCCGTCAGTTGTACAAGGTGCCGTCGGACCTGTGCTTCCTGCCGTCTGCCTGTCTGCCTGTCTGCCTGTCTGCCTGTCTGCCTGTCTGCCTGCCTGTCTGTCTGTCTGTCTTGAGAGCTGTTGATGATGGTGGGCTGGCTGGTGGGGTTGGGAGGAGGGGTTGTGTGGGATCTCAAGCTAAGGTCGCATAAAAGGTCGGCCTGTGGGTATCAGGTTGCGAGAGGCTTGTGAGAAGTCAGTCCCTGCGCATCGAGTAAGTTTCAAAACAACACACAAAGGAGGAGAAGTCGAGGGACAACAGGAAGGATAGACGTCAGGGGTGAGACGCCGTTGGTCAAATACTGGATCACCTACACTAGAGAGGGAGGGAGGGGGGGGAGAGAGAGAGTGTGTGTGTGTGTGTGTGAGAGTGAGAGTGAGAGAAAAGAGCCAGTCAAGGAGTTAGGATGGTCTGGTCTATGCTGCATAACTGCACGCAGGCGCATGCAGTCCACTCTGGAGCATCAGGTATCGGCGCCAGGGTGGAACTGTGTGGGACGAACGGGAAGAGGCCGCAGACTGCAGGAGGGCGGTAGCATCTGTTTGGTCCGGGCAAAAGTGATCACTAGATACTACTATTCTGGTAGTAAAAAAAAAAAAAAGAGGCAACGACCCCTCTTCGAGGCGACTGAGGGCGGGGGGGACAAGGGAAAGGACCACCCAGCAAGCAGAACCAGGGAAGGCGGCCCTCGTCGTTGATTGGTGCTGGGTTTTGGGCGCTTACACGACAATGTTGCAGCAAATGAAAGTGACAGCCGGTCGCCGGCACGCACTGGCGAAGCGCCCAACGTAACCTTTCTGGCTTGGCCCCTTGTGCTGTGTGGTCTTCTGCATCCTTGACGAGGATCCATCTTGATGTGCCGTCTGTTCCATGCATATGGTCCATGTCCAGGCAATAGATCTAAATGCAAAAAGGGCAAGGAGGGCATGAGGAAATGGTATTGCTTTCTCTCTCTCTCTTTCTCTCCCTCTCCTCTTTTTCTTATTTAGCCGCCAGCAGCATGTGATGCAGTGGATTGCAGTGGCTATCATGGAGGAGCCGGGGGACCCAGAAGGGTACTACCGAGAGCTCCACCCCTACCCGACTTATCACATTTTTTACTCTTTCTTTTTTTGGAGCCTGGGAATCGGAGGCATAGACAGTTTTCCCCCTTGATATCGAGACGGTAGCGCGGATAGCTTCATGCAGACGTGGCTGGGCAGCAGTATGTGGTGTGGGTGTGTATTGCCATATTCATGGAGCTTCGACCAGCCTAAGATCTCGTGGGTGACATGCTTTATGACCTGCAAGGTGAATGAATGTCTTCTACTCTCATCTGGCCTCGGGCATGATGATGGCCAGAAGATGAGATTGCCCAGTCTCCATTGTGAAGCACGAAAGGGTGACTTGGCGACCTGGAGCGTCATATCAGCTCTACATGTCCGTAATGTTGACCTGGAACAAGCATGGGAAAAGTCACCTCCAGCCCTAGATAATTATGAAGCGACCATGGTGTGTCATACCCGGTGCTTGGGCCCCCGACGAGGAAATCTCTTTCGGGCGCCAGGCTCCGGGTCCTACCACCGGGGTCCGCCGGAGCCATGACGGGCAGCCTACTGTAGTGGTCGTTCGCTGTTTTTTTTATATTTTTTTTAATTTTTTATATATCAAGAATGAGCGGCTTGCCATTCATTGGTGGCTTGCTTCTCATAATAGGTGAGGATTGATCTGTGGAGAGGAATAAGAGAGAGAGAGAGAGAGAGAGACCATACAAATAGTATATTGTAGGGAGCAAGAAACGGACAACATCCGCCATCTATTTCATTATTATGTACTTTTTATGTAGGATAGTATATAGATAGTATATGCTTAATTCACCCTCTCTGCAAGCGGAAGCAATTGGCATGGCGGCGGGTGTGGCCGAAAACCCGCGGCCGGCTTCGAGCGACAGTGCGTGAGTGGAAGGGGGAGAAAAATGAAGTCCTAAAAACTCTGCTTGGAGCTAAAGCGAATGATTAAGCGGTCCGCATATCAATTGAGGCCTCGATCGATGGATGCTTGCCATCGCCCTCAACTCGACGTGGGGTAAAAAACAGGGAAGAAACGAAGAAGAACAAAAAAACTAAACTTGTCGCCTTCGGTCCAGGCCATGTTTATCTGATTTTGCGGGACTACACCCCCCCCCCCTTCTTCCCGACCAAGGTAAGTAAGATAGTAGAGATAGAAAAAGTGGTTGTAGAATACTGGGAAAACACCTATGTTCTATAGGTGAGCTGAGAGGTGAATTTGTGTTATTTGACATAAATAAATAAAAAATACTCGTACATTTTGTATTTAACCAATGGAGACAAGTGTGCATGCACAATCTCCAAAAATCGTAGGAATGACGACCAGAGACGAATTGGTAAATCCGCCAAGATCTCCCTAAAGAAGCCCCACCTCTAGGTACGTACAGTAAGTAGCACGTCCTAGCTGCCTGCACGCCTAGACCGGACAGGACCGATCAGTTGACCAGTTTCCAAGTACTTTAATCGTGGATGGAGCAGCCAAAAACCCTTGATGATCTGGTGGTATATGTAAAATCCGCAAGTACATACTTTGTATATTCACTCCAGCGCACATACATACTTGCGTTCCTCTGATACGTTGTCCGTTACTTTACTGACTGCAAGACAAACTTTCCAGGGTTGCATAGCGCTGGAGACAAGGAAGGCTCGCGCACACGCTCCCCCCTCCCCCCCTCAATACACCTTCCTTACCAAGCATGTCCCTCAACCGTGTCTCATCCCTCGAGACATTCTCTCATCTGCACAGTCCAGGCTCCTCCAGGGCCCCTTCGCCCAGCAGTCGTGACAGGAGACTCAGCTTCAATCCTCTACCGGAATCATGGGATCCTCACGCCGGCAAGCCAGGCTACATAGAGTCCGTGGGCGCCTTCGAGGTCCCAAGGTGGAAGAGACTCTGTAAGTTATTTTCCCTTTGCTGCTGTGTATATATATACAAGTAAAACAACTAACTTTTTTTCTTTTTCTTTTCAGTACAGGTCTCGGTGACGGTCGTCTACTGCCTCTTCGCAGCAGGTGTAGTATTCGGCTACGCGGCGCTGAAGCCAGTGCTCAAGGCAGAGGGTGCCTACCAGGACGTCTGCGGAGGCCAGTCAGGTGAGCGGGAGGCTGAAGCTGCCGTCTTCTTCACCACCACCGCCGCCGCCGCCGCCGACGTAGATACGTGCGTCGAGATCCACCTGAACCTCATGTTCACCGTCGCCGCTGTCTCGACCAACGTGGCCGCCCTCCCCGTCGGCACCATCCTCGACCACCTCGGCCCACGCGTCTGCGGGCTGATCGGCGCCTTCTTCCTCGCCGTGGGCTCTCTGCTCATGGCCTACGAGAGGGCCCTCCCCTTCGACGGCCTGCTCTTTGGCTATCTCTTCCTCGCCCTCGGCGGGCCCTTCACCTACATCTCCTCCTTCCAGCTGTCCAACGCCTTCCCGCGGCACTCCGGCCTCATCCTGGCCATCCTGACGGGCGCCTTCGATGCCTCAAGCGCCCTCTTCCTCGTCTACCGCGTCATCTTCGAGAAGACCGCGGGGGCTTTCGGGCACGACAGGTTCTTTCTGGCCTATCTCGTGGTGCCCGTGGTCATCGTCCTGCTGCAATTGTTCCTGCTCCCTGCACAGTCGTACAAGACCATCGGCGAGATGATCGAGGAGGTTGACCAGCCGCTTGCGCCCCGTGAGCGGGACGACCAGGTCGATGAGCACACGGCGCTGCTGGAGGAGGAGCGCAGGGAGCACCGGGAGTACGTCCAGGCTGACCTAGAGGACCTGCTCGGGCCCGCGCGGGCCGACAGGCAGGCCAGGAGCGAGGAGCGCAAGAACGAGACGTCGGGCGTGTGGGGGGTCAAGCACCACAACACGGCCTGGGAGCAGATCCGGTCCCCTTGGTTCATCTTCATCTGTCTCTTCACCGTGATCCAGATGACCAGGATCAATTACTTCGTGGCCACGATCCGACCCCAGTACCAGGCCCTCCTCCACTCCCGTGACCGTGCCATCGAGGTCAACAACTTTTTCGACCTCGCCCTTCCCCTCGGCGGCATCCTCTCCATCCCCTTCGTCGGCCTTCTCCTGGACCACACCTCGACGCTCGCCGTGCTCTTCTGGCTCGTCACCGTCACCACCACCGTCGGCGTGCTGGGCGTCATCCCCGAGGTCTGGGCCGCCTACGCCAACATCTGCCTGTTCGTGCTGTACCGGCCCTTTTACTACACTGCCGTGTCCGACTACACCGCCAAGGTGTTCGGCTTTAAGACCTTTGGCACCGTCTACGGGACCATCATCTGCCTCTCGGGTCTGTTCAACTTCTCACAGTCCGGGCTGGACTACCTGTTCCACCAGACTTTTCAGGGCGACCCGGTGCCCGTGAACGTCATCCTCCTGTCGGCGGGTCTCGTCGTGGGCCTGGCGATGGTGGTCTATGTTGGCTATCAGGCGAGGGGGCTGAAGAGGGAGATGCTGGAGCTGGAGGCCGAGAGGGCTGTTGGGCTGCACGGTTGATTGGCGAGGAATGAGAGTCTATGACCTTTTTTTTTTCTTTCTTTCTTCTCCCCCCTTCTTCTTCTTCCTCTCCCTTTTTTTTCTTTCTGACCTGGCATGATGGGTGGAAAAAGATGAATGTTATTACTGTACTGGAAAATCAAATTTTTCAGAGGTCAGACATAATACCCACCGAGCCCCAGATTGTCACATGGAGTCTTTCTTGCAGGTGTGAATTATTTGGAAAGCAGCACCCTGCACATATAGTTTTTTTTTCTTCAAAAGCGACTTATTATTCACTCAATACCAATCCAAATTAATTTCCAAAGATGGGGATCATAATGATGCCCTAAGCCCAAGTCAACCTCATACCTCATAAGATCATAAAGCCATAAAGTCATAATAAGTAACATCTTGACCACCACGAGACTTAGACCGGTGGTGGTGGTGGTGGTGGTGGTGATGGTGATCATCATCATCCTAAAGGAAAATACAAAGTTAGTATCAGGAAAGCCCTCGATCTTGGAGTAGGTAAAGGGGGGGGCGAAGGGGGAGGCACCAACCAATCTGTGATATGTTTGTCCAGCGCCATTTTCAGACGGTATACACACACACACACACACACGCACACATACAGTGCGCCATGTTCCCTCGAGCCAGTTGATCTAGACTCCCCTCCCCTCCCCACCCCTCTCTCTTTATCCGAACTTCTGTCACAGACAGACCAGCTGGTTGACAAAAATAAAAGAGAGGAGAAATGAAAAAGGAGAGAAATGAAAAAGAAAGAAAAAAAAATAAGAAGAAAAAAGAATGCAAAGAAACACCGTTTCCTTTCTTTCTTTCTTTCTCCTTCAAACCCCGCCACAATCATCCATCCGCCTTCGGAGAAAATACTCCACCGCCCAATCCCGCCCCTTCTTCCTCAGCACCTCGACAAGAAACCGCTGAAGCACCTCAACGTCCTCGACATCACGCTCATCTCCCGCTGTGCTGCTGCTGCTGCTGGTGGTGGTGGTGGTGGCGGCGGCGGCGGCAGCAGTAGGCGGCAGCCTCCCCCCTATGGCGCACTTGAGCCTGCGGAAGTCCTCGGGCGAGCGGTAGATAGTGCAGGCGCGGTTGTGGTCGTAGTAGAGGAGGATCTCATAGGCCAAGGTGGTGGTGGTGGTGGTGGTGCTGTGGTCGTTGTCGTCGTCGTCGTCGTCGAGGAGGAGGAGGTCGAGGTTGAGGTCGAGGCGGAGGGAGCGGATCCAGATGGCCCTGGGGAGGCGGCGGGTGGCGTTGTAGGTGTGGTGGCACTGGCGGGAGTGGAACTGGGGTTTGGTGCGGGCGGCAGGGGGAGGGGAGGACTTGTCGAGTTGCATTGTTGGGTTGGATGTGGTAGTTGTGAGTTGGTAATCAAAAGGTGGTGGTGGTGGTGGTAGTAGTAGTTTCAGTTCGCTGACGGCGAGATGAGAGGTTTTGCATCATCTGAGAGGGAAAGAGTTGAAAAGCTGAGGAGGTGCAGGAGGAAGAAGAAGAAGAAGAAGAGCGATGGTGAGGATTGGGGGCCGAGTCGGGGATGAATGATTGATTATAATACGAAATAATGCTTGACTCCAGAAGGGTCAAAAATTTGTACACCGATCATCTAATTTATGTGCACTTGATATGCATGAGACTTGCTGTGGCTCTGCCAATTTGAAAGTCTCATGATGATCTTGGTTGGCAAGGCAGATAGGCGACAATGAATTGAAACCCTGCGAATACTGCTTGTATGTTTGTGTCATCTCTCATGACTTGGTCACTCACATTCCAATCAGAAATATAGAGAGAGAGAGAGAGAGGGAAAAGGTGGGGGAGAGGGGAAAACAAAAGCATTAAAAGATGTCAACCACTCAAAACAGAATGGTGATGATGACTACTTGGAATCATCATCCACATGTGGCGACATCTCTCTTGTCTCAGGCCCGAGTTCAACACATACTTACAAACCTCAATCAGAAGCGGGTACTTACCAGGCAGAACAAGACATCCGAAAGTCAACACACAAGGCAGCGGGCGGGCAACAGCCAGGGGTTGGGGGAAGAAAAAATAAAAAGAAGGAGAAAGAAAGAAAGAAAAAAAAGTAGTCAAGTGGAACTTACAAGGGACTTGGTAAACTGGCAATTCCAGCGGGCTCGTCATTTGATCCCCTCAGGGCGGCCGGCCGCCTTGTTCGGCCCTGAGATGATGACGATAGGATGATGATCTCGTAAGTTACTTAGCAGGCAGGGCCAGACCTGAGGCGGGCGTGTGTGTTGTAAGTGTTCATTATTTGTGGGCAAGCGGAAAGCCGTTGTTCTCACCTGAAACTCCAAGGGGTTTATCATACAGGGCGGGCTTACGGTCTACGGTGTGCGGTTGAGGAGACCCTGAACATGACCAACCAGACGAAGAGGAGAGAGAGAGAGAACCTTTGGGACAAAAAGTCACACGAGACATATTGGAGATGATTGATTTCCCGCTAATACGGCCTGTCTGTCCCCCCCCCCCCTCTTTTCTCCATTCAAGCCATCTATGTCGTAGCTATATGCTTCTTCTTCTTCTTCTTCTTCTTAGATCAACAATAATAGCAATAACAACAAAAACAGCCTTCACTCGTCCTGCTGCCCCCCCTCCTTCCATCTCCACGCCGCATTCCGGTGCAGCAGGTGATCCTTGCTCGCCATCGCCGTCCAGGATCCCCACAGCCCGCCGATCGGCCAGTATCCCTTGAGCCACTCCCACCGCCCGACGCGCCTCCTCGCCGCCGCCTCGTCCTCCTTCTTCACGTGCACCTTGTCGTAGACGCTCGGCAGCTCAGAGGCCTTGTACTTGGCCCGCAGCGCGTCGTACCACCCCCGCCCCCCGTACATGGCCCAAAAGTCCTCCTCGGAGTGGTACACGTGCGCGTACAGCCACTTCATCCCGCCCAGCTCGCCAACTTTGGCCTCGAGGGCGCGGTTCTTCTCGACAAAGGCTGGCGGCGAGAATGTTCCCTCGTGGCCCCAGACGCCGATGTTGAGCATCATTTTTTGCTGTTGTTGTTGTTGTTGTTGTTGTTGTTGTTGTTGTCCTTGGTCCTCCTCCTCCTCCTGTTGAGACGCGGGCGCCCTGGGGGTAGGGGGGAGCCCGAGAATGTCTCTAGAAATAGAGCGCTTTGTCTGCTGTTCGCCGCCCGGCGGAGTGGTGAATGGGTGAAAAGTGGGTGAGCTGCGCCGCTGCATCGGGCAGAGCCACAGCGGCCAGATCGGGTGCTCCGCTTCCAGGTAGTCGACCAAGGGCTCTGCCGTCTCAAAGGGCATGGCGATGTCCTGGATGGTGAACGTGTTGTTCTCCCCCGTTTCGCGGGCGCGGTAGAGCATGCGGGTGTGCAGAAAGTCGTCCAGCAGCCAGCGGCTGAAGTTGTTGAACGGCATCAGCCAGTACATGACGACGAAGCGGCCAACCCAGTAGCCACCGCGGTCGTAGCGGAACAGGTACTCTGCCAGAGGGATGTAGTCCTCTGCTTCTGTGGTGGACACACCCGCGGCGTCCTTGGCTGGCCCAGATGTGCGCTCCTGGACGTGCAGGTAGAACCATGGGTCCCAGGCACCACTGAAGGTCTGCGCCTTGACGTGGTCGGGCTTCTGGTCCGTGAGGGAACCCGAGATGATGACCCCGTGGTGCTTGGAGAAGAGTATGCCGTCCACATAGTCATTCTCAGGCCCGGCTATCTCGTCCCTGACGACCTGGACGGCCTCTGCCACGCTGTTGGTCCGGCGGTAGCGCGTGTGCACGTACTTCTTGGCCTCGATCAGGTTGATCTCCAGCATGGTGACAATGCCAAGCGTCCCGACCGCACCGGGCGCGGCGCGGAACAGGTCAGGCCGCTCTTCGCGGCTGGCCGTGACGATCTCACCATCAGCCAACACCATCTCGACGCTGCGCACCGTGTCGTCGAAGAAGCCGTGGCGGAAGCTGGAGCTCTCGGCTCCCGTGCCGGCGAAGCCCCCACCAGCGGTGATGCCGGGAAACTCCATGACGATGGGTGGCACCAGGCCGTGGGGCAGTGAGGCTTCGACGAGGCCGTCCATGGCCACATTGGGCTCTACCAGCATCGTCTTCTTGACCGGATCGACCGAGAGGACGTGCGAGAGAGCCGAGATGTCGACAGCGCGCATGTCTCCCTTGGGGCGTGTGCTGTTGGTGCTGCCATGAGAGATTCGATAGGGTTCCTTGCGGTCGTAGAAAATCCTGACAGACACGGCGACCTCTCTGACTGCCGCATGGTGTCTCTCCATATCCTTCGAGGGTGGTGTGTTCTCGGTTGACATGATGCCTCCGTTCTTTGGCCCGTGTGTCGGGGGTAGTAGTGATCACTCCTATATGATCGCCCGTGCCGCAATGATGGCCAATGTAGAGCGTTCAAGCATTAAATATGGGACACGTAAACCAGACAAGAGGGCATTGAAGATGAGGCACTGGAGAAAGGCAGTCAAAACTTGGTTCTTGTTGGGAAAGCTGCTGGTTTTAGCTTCATATTGTCCTTTTGGTCTGGCAAGTATTGTGCTCGAGGCGGCTTTGCCGTCTGGACAAGACCGGCACAAGTACTATTGTCTGCCTCGACCCGGACATGGCCATGGTAGACAGGCCATCTTTCAAGATGCATTAGCGACAAGTCGGCTTGATGTAGATGTCCTGCGCACCGGCGAGCAATGAATGAACGGCTTGTTTTCTCGTCGGTCTCTGGCGCCAGCTCGATTCCGCTGGATTGTCATGAAAACCAGCTCCTTTGCAAATTATATACACCTACCATCTCGTCACTTGAGAAAGACGGAGGATCGATATCCCTTGGGGACATATATAAATGCTCCTCGGAACGAGACGAGACTCTCAGAGAGATGGCCATGGCCACTTGGTGATTTTGAACATTGAACCCTTTGGACGGTTGACAGATGAGATGGGTAGCGGGGTCTTAGGCAGCCAGACCAGACCACTTGTTGAATGCGGGCTGAAGTCGGAGGTGGTCAGTTGGTTACCTTCATTGATGGTGCCTGAAACGGCGCTAAACAAGTTGACATGCATCTCCAGTGGAGCCCAGGATGCATACGGTAAGTGCCCCTGCAGGCCCCAGCAGAAAGACAATCAATTTAGCGGTTCCGTTACTGTGCATAGTACTTAGGTAGTAGCAGCGCAGGCACCGTGGCACGCAGGGGTAGTAGGGCACACTAAATGAAAGCCCAGGCACGCCGGCCAGGCCATGGACAATAGTAAGACATTCCGACAGGCTGCGCGGTAAAGGTCCTACCGGCCCAGGACACAGAAACCAAGTCTCTGGATTGCTACGGTAACTCTTGTGGATTCACACGAGGTACCGTAATCAATTATGATGATCGTCGAAATGGGAGGGGGCGTAGGGGGGGTATGTATGATCTCTTACACTGTTGACATCCGTTTTGCGACGCGTCACAGCCTCCTCCTGATGAGGTTGATCCGTTTGATAAGGCGAGGAAGAGGCCAGAGCTTGGTCCAGGTCGATCGATCCAAGACGCAACCACCAGAGGGGGGCCAGAGCTTCGATATTGATGTTATATTGCGTGGGGACTGGAGCAAGTGGCTGGATTGGATGGGTCAAACACAGGCAACAAGGCTGACCTCATGAATCAATTTACATGGATGGTATGTGCTGACCTGGAATGCAAAAAAAGTTATTGAAAACAGGCGTGGAGGACAAACAAGTTACGACAGACAGACAAACAGACAGACAAACAGACAGACAGACAAACAGACAGACAGACAAACAGACAGACAGACAAACAGACAGACAGCGTATCAAAGCACAACTATAGAGAGATGGACTGACGAGAGCCCCCTAGCCTGGCCCAAACCTAACCGTGGTGGTCTGCTTTAATACCACGCAGCCCAAACATGTCGCTGACTCCCTCCTGCATGCTGGTGCATGCGCCCCTGCAGCAGCTTGCTGCTGTTGCATTGGCCTGCCTTCCAAGGCTGGTATGCATTGCTCCCCAGATCCTCTTTGATCCCCTTCATTCCTGCAGCATCCCCAACATCCCTGCCTTGACGATTAGATTCGCCGACAAGTCCCTAACTTCTTTGGCCCCCCCCCCCCAAATTCTCCCCCTTCCTAGCAGACAGCCGGCAAACCGTTACCACGGTGAGCTCTCCTCCTGTTGTTTTCTAAGTTTAAACCGCGCGAGTCCTTTTTTTCTTTTTCTCTCTCTCCCTCTATTTCTTTTGTCTCTCGCGCTGCATCGGCGCTACTACAACAACACCACGGAGCATCAGCACGAGCACCAGCGCGCCGCTGTAAAGAAAGGAAGAAGAAAAAACAACCACAACAACAACAACAACAACAATAATTTTCGCGACTGAATATTGTCAGACTGAAACACGTCGCACCCCCTCTGATTCAACTGGACATTCGTCTGCACAATGGCGCTGCAAGCGGTGTACAAGCAGTTTCTGGCTGCGCCCAATTCGTCCGCGTTGGCCCAGGACGCGTCGTTGCACTACATTACCACGACGACCAGCTTCTACGGCCCCACCGACATCATCAAACACCTCAGCTCCCAGCGCAACCTGATCAAGAAGGACAAGGAGGATTTCATCACCGTCGTCGAGGGGCAGGACGCCCTTGCTGTCCAGACAGAGCTCTCTCTCGAGTTCCAGGATCAGGGCGGTGCTTACGTGCCGGGCCTTGACGAACAGTTCCTCTACGATCGCCTCGTTCACATGTCCGTCGTAAGTCGCCCTTCACACACACACACACACACACACACACATACACAGGATCCATGATGAGAGTGAGTGGCTGACATTTGCTCTGCTTTTTCCCTGTCGCGTTAGTTCCACATCGTCAGGTTCGACAGCAATGGCAAGATTGCGACAATCCAGCAGAGCTGGGACCAGGGCGCACTCCTCAAGCAGCTCGAGGTGATCGGCAAGACGGGTCGCAACTGGCCCATCCGCGACAGCCAGGACCAGATCAAGCTGATCACAAGGACTGGCGGCAAGCCTGCCGACCCGGCCCCCTCGCAGGTCGTCCAGCGCTCCCGCGAGAACTCGACGCATGCCATGCGCGACCCCCACGCGACGCTTCACTCCTTCCACCCGCGCAGCGAGGAGCCTACACCCGTCGTCTCTCCATTCTCGGGCACACGACCCCGCCAGCGGACCTTTGAAGAGATCCTGGGAGACGAGCCCCACCCCGACTCGCCCGAGCGCCAGTCGCCCAGCAGGTCTGTCGCGCCCAAGATCGGTGCTGGAAAGAACTTCCAGCCCTCGCGGCTGTTCGAGAAGCCCGAGGACGACTCGCCCGAGCTCGAGAGCCCCGAGGGTGTCAAGTCCCCACCCCGCTACATGAAGCCGCATCCCACAAAGTACGACCACTTCGACTTCGCGGACGGCTCTGATCCCAGCGATGCGCCGCAGGCCGGGGTCGCCTTCGATGCCATCAAGTCGAAGCACCGAAGCCAGTGGGACTTTGGGGACTTCGTGACGCCCCAGAAGCCCAAGCCCAGCAAGACGTTCCGCCACCAGGAGGCGCGCCACTGGGCCACGGACGACAAGGACATTGACGAGCCGCTTGTCAAGCCCATCGCCCTCGGCAAGGCCCGCCGCGACGCAGACACACAGATCGAGCTCCAGGACGACGGCGAAGACGAGCGGCCTAGCCAGCGGCCCGGCGCCCGCCCCCGTGGGGCCATGCACAACAGCGGGATGGGCCTGTACAAGAACCACATGGTGACGGACGATGGATCCGAGCCCGTCCAGTCGCCGGACCCGCGCGCCCTGGGCAACATCACCAACCTGAAGCACAGGTCCAAGATGTTCGACCCGCACTTTGAGATGACGGACGAGCCTCCCGCGCAGGAGGCACACAAGGCCCCCAGCGCACCTGTGCCCGAGGATAGGAAGAAGGCTGTCAACATGATGCAGGCCAACTGGTCGGCCTACGATGAGTCCCCCGCCTCGCAGAAGGAGAACAGCAAGCCCCCGGCCGGGGACACGCCCAGGGATCTGCGGGAGAACGGCCCCAACCACCGCATCAAGCTCGGCGGCGACGGCATGGGCAACCCCAAGGGCGGACGCGGCTGGTCGCTGGGTGACGAGAGCGACGAAGAGAAGCTGCCAGCCCCTGCGCCAGGGAGGAAGGGCGCCGCGCAGAAGGCGGCCAACAACTTCTGGGAGTTCTAGAGGGCATGCGCGGCGATCAGCTGCCAGCTTTTGATTGCAAAAAAAAGGGGGGTTCCACTGCAACATGTCCCCCTTTCCTCCCCCCTTCCTCTCTCTTTTCCTTTCCTTTTTTCTTCTTCTTCTTTTCTCGATGATGACAACTGAGCTGTCTATTCAGCAGCAATGTCTGGAAGTCGTCGTCCCATCCATTACACCCATTTCTTGTGTGTGTGTGTGTGTGTTTTGAATTTTACATCTTGTCTGCCCTTTGGTGTGTACGTGTGTGTGTGGTGTGTGCGCGCGCTCTGGACAACGGAATGGATACGTTCTTTGGGAGACGGACCATTGCAAAAATGTTGTTGTTGTTGTCTCTGCGCATCCCGGGAACAGAAGAATGGATAGATACCAACCCTCCAAGGCAAGGCTATTGGAGACGAAGAATGCACAGCCAGGAGGGAAAGAAGGTGTGTATATGAAAATGTATGGATTTAGCGTTTTAGGACTAGTCTGATGTCATAAAGAAGAATGGAACAACGACAAAGGCATGTCTCTCTCTCTCTCTCTTTGTTCTAGGCCTTGTGGCTGGCTGGCTGGCTGGCTGGATGATGCCCATGGGGGGGGGGGGGGGGTAAAGATGCCCGACTTACAGGCGAGCAGCATAGATAGTGTCTTTTTTCCTATGGTGTTTTGATCACATGCAGGCTGCTGCAGCACAACCCTTTCTAAAACGTCCACCTAAAGAACTTACCCCTTCCCTCTCCCCCTCCTTCCAAAGGAGCCCATAGCCTGCAAGAGTGATTGGGTCCTCGGGGATGTCTATATCATCATCCCCTGACATGCGCCCCGAACGTCCTATCACCGAAAACGCAGCCGTAGGAAAGGGTCCATCGTCCTCAATGGCAATGGTTGGGGAGAAGGGGAGGGGGGTTAAAGATGGGGTGTAAGATGCAATCATGCTCCCAACTACTTTAATCATGGGGCCTGTCGAGGGTTTTTGTTGGACCATACTAACGTACTCATTCATGTGCAGGGAAGGGGCATCATTACCGATTTTTGGGGTTCTGAGACACACTAAAAAGCCAGTGAGTGTTACTTGGGCCTGCCTAGGTGCGTCGAGAAACCTTCTAGAAGCGGAATGCGCCGAATATATTTAGTACTGCTGTAGGTGGTACACAGTAGGCTCATCCCTGCCAAGTTAGGCTTGTCCAAAGATTCTTGGGCGCGCAGGGCAGGGGTGGCGGGGTTCATCCAGTATTTACAGTACATACCAGGTCACTTGCTTCATTAATGAGCAGAAAACTTTTTATTGCGATAGCCAGGGCCGGCCAGGTCAGCCTGCCTTGTACCTACTTACTGCTGCAGGTATCCCATGCGAAGAAGAAGATAACGCACGGCACATATTGAAGGACTTCAGGGTTGGTTGGGTGACTGCTCGTGGGTTTTGGTGGGTGTACATACAACAAGTCCCGGGGGAAGGAAGAAAAAGAAGAAAGAAGAAGAAGAAAAAAAGAAGAAGAAAAAGAAAAGGTCAGCCTTATCTTAGTGGGTATTCAGTGGTGGTGTGCATGAGATGTGATATGCAGCAGGTGCGTGGTGGGTTACAGTATCTAAGTTGTATTTTATTGGCTTGGCTTGTACCAAATGCTCCTTCCGAATCCTCCTGTCAGTCTCTACATACCAAGTACTATCTCTCCCTCTCTCCTTTTCTCTGTCTCCCCTCTTTCTCTCTCACACATTTTCTTCCCGGGTCTAGAGTGCCCGCGAAATTACCCAGTCGGGCCATGACGAGGGCCTACCCGAAATAGCGTCATATCTATTCCACTGGTCCACCTGAAAGAGAGAGTCTGGGCTTATCTGCTGGAGTGATCAACATTCAACAACCACAGGCCCTTGGTCCTTTTCTTCTTCTTCTTCTTCTTCTTCCCTTTTCCCCTTCGAGGCTGCTCACAAGAGAAGGACGAGGTCACAGCGAGAAGGAGCTTCTATCTACTTCTATTTCTTCTTCTTCTTCTTCTTCTTCTTCTTCTTCTTCTTTCTTCCTCTTTTCATTCATTTTCCCTTTTCTTGGTCCTCCTCGATTCAACAACTCCTGAGGCCGTCTCCACAGCAGCGGCACCACGCCCCCCATCTGGGGTGACGATCTATAAGTTCGCCCTGCAGCGGTCATTGAGATGGAGTGACCGAGTTGCGAGGAACAACCCCCAGCGCGTCACTCCTGTGTGTCTCTTCTGGGTACACAAAAGGGGAGGGAGAGTTGGATTCCTTCCAATTCGAACGGGCAGCCACCCTTTTGAACTCTGGGGTGACGCCGGGTCCTCATCCATCCCCTCCTCCTCTCATCACATCCTGCCTGCTACACAATTTCTTTGGAAGTGTAGGGGACATATCTAAACTCTCCCACACATATACACATACAGAAGAGGAAAGCACCCCTCCCCCCCTTCTTCTCTCTCTAGCATGCACAGCCATGGCCTCGGACCACTCCGACCTCGAGCTCAACCAGATCCTCACCCTCAAGCAGGACCAGCAGTCGCTCGCTGCGGGTGAGTGCGAGATGCTGCGCTCGCGCGAGCCCATGTACGGCGGCGGTGGCGGCCGCGGCCAGGAAGGCGGCAGCTACATGAAGAGCAGGTGGCGGACCTGGACCGAGTCGTTTCGGCGTGATCCCGACGGCCGGATGACGCCTGACAACGCCTTCGTCGGTGGCAGGGAGCACGACGGCCGCGGCTACTACGACCTCCGCGTAGCTAACTACCGCACGGCGCATCCGCTGCTGGCCAAGGAGCTCAAGGGGAGGCATCTGCAGATGATTGCCATTGGCGGCTCCATTGGTAAGTTTGGGGGAATGGGTGTGTGTGGGTGTGTGTGTGTGTGTGTCTTGGGGGTCGGGTTCCTTTTCCTCTTGATGCGACGACTCGGTCGGTTCTAGATTTCTTGCTAGGCTGCGTGGATGGATGGAAGCTTTGGTATCCTCCCGAAACCTGTGGCGGCCCATATGGCGTTGTGTGTGTGTGTGTGTGTGTGCGTGCGTGCGTGCGTGTGTCTGTCTCTCTCTCTAACACGTGCTAGGTACTGGTCTGTTCATCTCGTCCGGCACCGCCCTCAATACCGGTGGACCAGCCACAGTCCTGCTGGCGTATCTGATGGTTGGCGCTATGCTCTACTGCGTTATGCAAGCATTAGGCGAGCTGGCTGTCGTCTACCCCATAGCAGGCTCCTTTTCTGCGTACTCCACACGGTTCCTGGACCCGGCTTGGGGCTTTGCCATGGGATGGAAGTTAGTCAATGTCTCTCTCTCTGTGTCTCTCTCTCTAGCTTAATCATTCTATGGTTGTTGGGTAGAAACCTGCTAACGCCATCTAACATAGCTATGCCTTACAATGGCTCATAGTCCTACCGCTGGAGATTATAGCGGCTTCCATCACCATCTCATATTGGAACGGCTCGGTGAATAAGGCCGTCTTCGTCACCGTCTTCCTCTTTATCATTATCGCCATCAATTTGTGTGGCATCAGGGGCTATGGTGAGGCCGAGTTTCTGTTCGCTATTGTCAAGGTAACGGCAGTCATTGGCTTCATGTAAGTTCTCTCGAGGAGCCCCCATTAACACTTGAGAAGGCTACTTGAGAGGCAAAACAGATAACTAATATGGTTCTTTCCTTCTCCCCCCCCCCCCAAAAGATTGCTCGGCATCGTCATCAACATTGGGGGCGGCCAGCACTCAGGATACATAGGCGGAAAGTATTGGCACAATCCAGGGTCCTTCAACAACGGCTTTAAGGGGCTGTGTAGTGCCTTTGTGAGCGCCGCCTTCGCCTTCGCAGGAACCGAGATGGTGGGCCTCGCCGCCGCGGAGACGGCCAACCCGCGCAAGTCCCTTCCCACCGCCATCAAGCAGGTGTTCTGGCGCATCAGCCTCTTCTACATCCTCGCCCTGACCCTGGTCGGCCTCCTGGTTCCCTATGACGACGAGCGCCTTCTCAGCTCCAAGACCAGCGCCAACACGAGCGCGAGCCCTTTCGTGATCGCCATCCAGGACGCCGGCATCCAGGTCCTGCCCAGCGTCATGAACGGCGTGATCCTCATGGCGTGCATGTCTGTCGGCAACTCCTCCGTCTTCGGCTCCAGCCGCACCCTCGCCGCCCTTGCCGACCAGGGCCAGGCGCCCAGGATCCTCTCCTACATCGACCGGCGCGGCCGCCCGCTCGTGGCGATCCTCCTCGCGGGGCTCTTCGGCTTCCTCGCCTACCTGGCCGACCTCGAGCAGGAGGAGTCCGTGCTCAACTGGCTGCTCTCCATCTCGGCCCTGTCCGGCGTCTTCACCTGGGCTAGCATCTGCCTCGCCCACATCCGCTTCCGCAAGGCCTGGCGGCTCAAGCACCGCTCGCTGCGCGCCCTGGCCTTCCGCGCCCAGGGCGGTGTCCTCGGCTCGTGGCTCGGCCTCCTGCTGAACGGTCTTATCCTGGTCGCCCAGTTTTGGGTCGGCGCCTGGCCCGTCGACTACTCGGAGTACACCGCCGCGGAGAACGCAAAGACCTTTTTTTTAAACTACACCGCCGCCCCCGTCGTTATCATCATGTACGTCGGCTACAAGATGTGGTTCCGCACGAGGTTCGTGCGCACCGCCGACATAGACCTCGACTCGGGGAGGAGGGACTTTAACCTGCCGACCCTGCTGGACCAGGAGCGAGAGGAGAGGAGAGGGTGGCCGAGGTGGAAAAAGATATATCGGTTTTTCTGTTGAACCTTTTTTTTTCCAGCAGCCTATAGATATAAAAAATACATAGCTCTTGGAATCGAGTACATTTGTCACAAAAAGTTCTAAAAAGGGCATTGCAAAAACACCTTGCTTCGTTTTTTTATGCTACTTTGTGTGTGTGTGTGTGTGTGTGTGTGTGTTTGGAATAGGGCCGATCGATGATAAGTAAGTAGATGTCATCTGTATATGCATTGTCCTACCTCATCCTCTATGAAAAGGTTTTTTTTTTTTTTGGTGCTCTCTCAAGACACATTGCTCGATGTGTCGTCGTCACTTTGAGGCCCAGGAACGCCGCCTAATGATTATCGTACCCGAAAAAAAAAAAAGATGTGTGTAAAAAATAAAAATAAAAAAGTAAAAATTGGCAGAGCCCCTCTCTGTCACGTTCACCTCTCTCTCCCTCTTCTTAAAAAAAAAAAAAAAAAAACCATCACCCACTCGCCGAATCCGATGCATTCTCCTCCGCCTTCTCCTCGATCATATTCCCGTCCGCGTCCCTGGGCTTCCTCTTCCAGCCCGTCGAGAACAGCGGGCCCATGTCGAACCTGGGCAGCGGGTGGGCCTCGGTGTTGATGACGACCTTGTCGAGGGGCAGGAGGTCGTCGGGGGAGAAGAGCAGATAAAAGTACTTGAGGGTCTCTGCGAGCCAGAAGGACTCCATGTTGTCGCGGCGGACGGGGGGCAGCTGGTTCGCGTTGGACAGGGAGGTGAAGCCGCCGCCGTCCTCGACGGCCGTGTGCTTCATGAAGGCCTTGAACATGTCCCAGCCCCACTCGCGGTAGCGGATGTCGCCTGTGATGCGCCACATGTAGAAGAGCGACTCGACCGTCTCGGGCCGCTGCAGGTTGTGGGAGTCACCGCTCTTGACGATAAAGTCCTTGCGCCACTCGGCGTCGGGGTCCGGGTCGAAGGTGGCCGGGGCCTGGTGCTTGGCGCCCTCGGGCAGCTCCGGGTAGGGGAGCTTGAAGAAGGTGATCTCGGCGGCGAGGCCGGTCGCCATGTACTTGTACATGCCCCAGCAGGTGTGGGTCAGCTCGCGCGCCAGCTGCATGTCCCTCTCCTTCTGGGCCGTCCAGGTCGGGAGCTTCTTGGCCTCGGCCTCGCTGATGCCGCCCGTCGCCGCGAGGGCGATCGTGCCGGGCATGAAGCACACGAGGTGGTCCATCTTGGGGCTGAGCTCGCCGGCGAGGCCGCTGACCTTCTCGCCGATGATGGTGAACTGGGAGTGCTCCGTGTACGAGACGAGGTGCTTGCGCGTGCCGCGGAGGGCCTCCTCCCACATGTCCAGGTAGATGGGCTCCTGGTTGTTGGTCTGCAGGTACTGCTTGATCAGGTACTCGTAGTATGAGTCGCCGCGGCTGCCCAGGCGTATGTTCTGCCCGCGGAACTTGCCGCTGTCGGCACTGATGTAGATGGGCACCAGTCCGTCCTTGGCGCCGTTGTCGTCGAGGACCTGCATCACCTTCTCTACCTTGTCCCAGAAGTTCTTCTCGCCCGTGAGCTTGGCCAGATACTTGAACTCGAGCTGCAGCGTGGTGGCCTCGGCAGTCGATGAGGCGCCGCCGTCACTATGCGAAGGGATGCCCTGATACTTGCCCAGGTTCACGCTCGCGTACGGGACACCAGACTCGGACTCGAAGGCTGCCAACAGGCGATCGGCCAGGTCCTTGGCCTTCTCGAGATACAGATCCTCGCCTGGTGCGCCGGGGTCGTCGTCGGCCTGGGGCGCCAGATCCGGGTACGTGTTCGAGAGGTAGTGTGCCGACAGCAAGCCGCCCAGCATGCGAATCGTGGTCTCAAATGTGTTCACGTCCTGGTCTTGATCGTAGGAGAGAGAGGTTGCGATCCACTCTCGTGCATGCGCAACTCGACTGGTCAGGTTCATGAGCATCATCGTGTCAAGCGCATCGACGATGATCCAACCCAGGCCGTTCTTGGCCATCTGCTGCCCTGACTTCGATACCGGGTGGTAGACATCGTGACCTGTGTCGCGAAAACAAAAAAGAAGAATGTCAGCCGCTGGGTCCTCCTCATCTTTCACGTTGTGCGCAAATGCTTGTAGAAATACATACCCCAACCGTACCGCGCGTACGAGTCCCAGCTGAGCGTAAAAGCCTCCACGACCCTCTCTCTCCTCTCCAGCCAGTCTACCTTATCTCCTATCGAAGAATCGTCAGATTTGAGCCAGCTGGTGCCCTTGAACGACGGCATCCTCTCATAGCCGTCCTTGCCAAACATGCCAAGCCAGTAAGCCACCCCCAACACCAGAATCAGAAACCAAGCCATGTAGCGCTTGCGCCGGTAGAACGGCCGTGATCGCGAACTCGGAGGGTATGCAAATGGCTTGTCCTTGTACATGGGCAGCGTGGCCCGGTTCGGATTGAGAAAGTCTCCAAACTTGTCCAGGCCGTCTCCTAATATGCCTGCTGCACCACCGGCACCACCACCTCCTCCTCCTCCTCGGCTTGATCTTGCAGTGACGCCCGACGATGACCACAGACGGTCCTCTATCGCTCGCTGGGGGTTCGTGAAAGAGGGCACATTTTTCGGGACTGTGAACGACATGTCCTCGTCGTCTTCTCTGCGCCCCTCACCCTGGCCGTCGTGGGGGTGGTTGTAATTGTAGTCGTCGTCCTTCTTCTCCTTGCCCCTCTCCCGCTGGTCGCGGAGGTTCTGGTTCAGGTCCTCGACGGCCTGCTTCCCTCGCTCGAGCGCCTCAGCGGCAGTCTCGGCAACCCTCTCTGTCACCTGGGTGGCGACCTGGGATGCTGTCGCGCGCAGAAGGCTGAGCTGGGTGAGGGCGTTCGCAGCACCAGGGCCACGGTTGGTAGGATCGAGTAGGTTTCTTCTGAGGTTGAAAGGGTCTCGGAGGGAATTGTTCATGGGGAGCGTCCACTACGTTTGTGGGCGCCCTTTGTCGTTTCGATCGAGATAAGATTTTTTTTCTCTGCCCACATGGCAGGGTCAGAAATCCACCCGGGAGCCACGTCGAGTGTATGTGCTGTGCCTTTGCGATGGCAAGCCCTTGGGTAGCTACAGTGCCGAGAGCTGGCAGCTTTGGTGGGTATGCTGTAAGGGAAGGGGGGAAAAGGTGAACCTTTTGACAGAAACTGTGCAGTGAGCCCTCCAAAGAGACCACAGGAGGGAGTAAATTGTCGTATATAGGGTGATACAAGTTTTACATGAAGTCGTCGTGATCCCAAAAAGAGACAATTGAGCAACAAAAGGACAGCAATGCAGGTGTGTCTTTGGAGTTGCATCTCTCATGCAGTCTGGTCCGAAAGTTGTCGTATGCGCCTCCACATTAGCGCTATAGGAAGCTGCAGGTGCATGTTCCCAGGCAGGCCAGGGCCTAACTGCCAGGCTGTCCCTGGCAAGCGGCAGGGCTATCAGCTGGTTAGACAGGCACCCTAGGGCCGCCCCCCCAAGATCCCAGTGGCTCATCAACTGGGGTTGTGGCGAGGGGTTCATGTTGCATATTTAGGCAGGTACCAAAATACCCGTTACTAGCAGATAAATAAGGCAATTTGCATGGTCCAGCATACATCAACTGTCATCACAACATTGCGGACTCAAGGAGGAGGAGAATATGTTCCCAAGAAGTCACTCATGCCACCAGATGGGATGATGGACAACATTTTACAGAGGCGCAGTGACGACTTCAAGAATTTTCCATTCCTCAACGCTGAGGAATTCGCAGAGGTCTGTCATCAGCTTGACCGGCGATATTCTCAGGCGACCCTCGGCCCAGTGAGACGGCGATGGAAATTGAGAGTGTGCAGAGCGCTGGATATCTCGTTTTCGAGCTCGGCAGAGTACACGACGTTTGTTCAGATCATCCGGCCGCTTGACGGCGAGCTTGACGATGGAGACCTTTCAGCATGCCTCGACAACTTCTCCTTCGGCGAGGACATCACAGACACGGCAGGGACAGAGGATCAGGAGATGATGGAGACGGAAAATGACCCGGTATGCTTTCATAGCACATGCTGACTAGGTAACTGCCCACGACCCAGTGATACTCACACCTCTGTGTAGGCAGTCGTCCAGAAGACGCAAAAGGCACCAGACTTTGGCTATGTCACATATGAAATCCACCTCCATCCGACATATCAGGCCCCTTGTCTCTGGTTCAGCCTCCATGGGCTGCCGGTGGACGAGCCGGCTTTCAGCATCGACACGGTCTTCCGCCGTCTCGTTCCAGACCAGTACAAGGACGGCCTCCGGAAGGTTGGAAATATCGGTGGCATATCAGCGGACGTATGTGCATCCCTTTTGCTGTCAATCAAGTCAATTATGGTCCTTGCTGTCCGAGTCTCTGGATGGTCCAGGTCTAGGCTAACACACACCGAAAACGCAGCATCACCCGGTCACGGGCGTCCCCAGCTTCTTCGTCCACCCATGCCTCCTTGGCGATGCCATGTCGAACTTCGACTGCTCCAAGGAGGATTACCTCATGGCATGGTTGGGTCTGACTGGCGGATGTGTAGGATTGTGGGTGCCAAAAGAAATGGCAATGGGGTGAACCGAATGCAGAAGCCGCGTATAGATTCCGCCATGGCCTTCGTTGCCGTAGAACTTGCAAATCGGATGGTTACGGATCTCTCACTCATCATCGCTGTCCTCCTCCATAGCCACATCACTATCTTCGTCTTCCTCCTCCTCCTCCTCCTCCTCGCGTAGACGCTTCTGGCCCCTGTTCTCGGAGTCTGCAGGCGCAGTCGTTGGTTTCGAGGGGAGGCCTGACGGTGCCGTTTGTTCTGCCGCAGGTGCCGATCCAGGGACAGGTGCATTGAAGATTCTCTGCTGCAGGTCGGTCATCCCTGCGGCCTGTGATGTTGCTGTCGAGGGCAACTTGAAGGTACCATCGAGTTTCGCAACGACGTTAGACTTGGATTTCGCGTAAGATACTTTCTGTGGCGTGCATGAGCTTGTTAGTCCAATACTATGTGTGTGTAACGATCGACTTGGCACGATATGTGGACGCACCATCTGTTGGCCCAAGAAGTCGAACCCATCTAACGCCCTCATGGCCTGTGTGGCTGTTTGTATGTCGCGGTACACTATGTGCGCCTGGCCCCTCATCTTAGAGGTTCTGAGGGCGACAACATCCAGCACTGGACCGTAGGTCGAGAAAAGCATGTAGAGGGCCGTGCGCAGATCATCTTTCTTGACGTGCGCTGATGGTATACCTCGCACGTAGAGCGTTTGGTTGGGAGGGATCGACTGGGGCTTCGGCGGAATGCTCCCTGTGAGAGGCAGCTTGGGAGGAGCTGGAGGCATCTTGGTGGGTCGTGGATGAAAGATGTTGTGTGGAAGAAAGAGAGAGAGAAATATGATGCTAAAAGGTATGGATGATGCAGTGGGCTCTCCAATGAGTAGTAGTAGTTGAATAATTATGAAGATGTCAAGTAGTTGTCGCGTCGCGTTCGGGCTCAGCCTAGTCCAGCAGCATATCTTTTTTCCTGCAGCTCCTTGCCATTACCACATTAGCGGGGCTCATGCTTGTATTGAGGCTGACGTAACTGTTGCACCCCACACTACTCCCTGCACCTTGGAGAGCTCCCCAACCCACCGCATACTTCCCCTGACGCAACTATGCTCTCTCTTTCTCTCCTTCACCAGAAACAACTTCTCTTATGCCCCTCACATAAACCACCCACGACCTGCCGTGATAGTAGAGAGCTACTCCTATCACGAACGAAACTGAAATACCATCTACAAGATGGCTGCGCCAGAAGTCCACCATCTCTTCCACAATCCCATCGCGGACCACTCCTTCTCGGCCGACCGGTCGACTTTAGCTATCGCGCGGGACTCGACCGTCGAGCTGTACGGCAAGGCCGGCAGTGCGTTCAAGCTGCAGGACGAGTTAAAGGGGCATGACAAGACGGTCACCAGCATCGATATCGCGCCCAACTCGGGCCGCATCGTGTCTTGCTCTCAGGGTGTGTATCATCTGCGCCCAATTCTAGTGACAGGTTTTTGACGGCAGCATCTGGCTGACTGGAGGATAGATCGAAATGCGCTGGTCTGGGAGCCCTCGCCCCAGGGCTACAAGCCGACTCTCGTCCTTCTCCGGATCAACCGAGCTGCCACCTTTGTCCGCTGGTCCCCCTCCGAGACCAAGTTTGCTGTCGGATCCGGCGACCGTGTCATCGCAGTCTGCTACTTTGAGGAGGAGAACGACTGGTGGGTGTCCAAGCACCTGAAGAAGCCCATCCGCAGTACCATCACGACTGTCGCCTGGCACCCGAATTCTGTGCTCCTTGCCGCCGGATCCACCGACGCCCACGCCCGGGTCTTTTCGAGTTTCATCAAGTCGGTCGACGCCAAGCCCGAGCCAAGCGCCTGGGGAGAGAGGCTGCCTTTTAACACCGTCTGCGGCGAGTTCCTGAACAACTCGGCTGGCTGGGTCCACTCAGTCGCATTCTCGCCTAGCGGCGATGCACTGGCGTTTGCCTCGCACGACAGCAGCATCACTGTGGTCTACCCTAGCGCACCGGAGCAGCCTCCCAAGGCCGTCATCAGCGTCACGACCCAGCTGCTCCCTTTCATGAGTCTCTTCTGGTCCAACGAGACCGAGATCATTGCTGCCGGGTATGACTGTGAGGCTTTCCGCTTTCAGGGCGGTGAGGCGGGTTGGCAGCTCGCTGGAACTCTGGAAGCAAAGAGCAGACCTGGTCTGGGCGACGAACAAGAGGAGTCCGCTTTGAACATGTTCAGGCAGATGGATCTGAAGGGCAAGGTCAAGGACGATACGAAGCTCTCCACCGTCCACCAAAACACCATCACAACGATTCGTCCGTATGAAACTTCTGGTGACTCTGTTACCAAGTTCAGCTGTGAGCCTGCTCCCCAAATGCCCTTTTTCAAGTAAGGTCTAAGCGCTAACTTTTATATCAAGCAACCGGAGTGGATGGAAGGGTCGTCATCTGGCATACCTAGACTAGATCATAATAGTCCACACAATGAATATCTGAGGGAATCTTCAGTGCTTTTGACCCCCAGTCTTTCACAAGGGTTTGCATCAGCGTCATGATGTCTCGTCTCAGCACTGACTTCATAGCAACACGTCCGCAGCACCAGGAAATGATGTCGCCTCGCTTGCCTATCCCATCGCATGTGGTTCCTCCATCCCCACATCAACCCCGAGTGCAAGAGCTACCAGAGTACCCAACTTGTAGTGATCTGCCTGAGATGTACTGCCATCGTCCTGTTCCCAAACATCATGGCAGTCAAGTCGATGCGATGAACACGGACGGGCAATTTCTATCCGCCCTGGAGACGCCGTAACTTTGCAGGCGACATTGTTGCAGTTCGTGACATCTGTCTCACAACCACACGGTGGTATCTGGACGCCCTCCATGTCAACCGGGACCTGACTTAAGGGCAGGATGTCAACATAGGCAGGGCACTGGCCAGAGCTCATCATGGCTGCAAGATTCAGCACAGCGTGCTAGGGGGGCTGGAAGAGCTTGTGGGAGCTGGAAGGGATTAGGCTGGGGGTTTCTGATTGCTGTGAGTGGTGATGAGTAGGATGGACGATGAGTGGGTGGGACTACATATGTATGAGGGGGTCGTGGACTGGACAGTGAGAAGAGGAAAGGGTGAGTGTAACCTGCTGTTGGTCAGTTCCCTTGTGACAGCATATTCAAAATAGGAGGCAGCCTTGATCATGGTCATGCTCGCTTGGACAAGAGTTATACTACTCTCCCATCTTGATCTTGAGCAACAGCCTCTTTTAGTCAGGTCCTCATGCTGGATGAAGCTAGATTTCGTCTTGGCAATGCATATCTCGAAATCGATTTTCACAATACTTTACATGATTTCCTCTCATGGCCTGTGATTATTGGGTTCCATCGTTGATGTAACATATCTATGTCTAGGGAGCAAATATCTAAATAATCATGATCCACAAACCACCATACTTAATCTGAGACCCAATATCTTTGAAATGAATCTCGTCATGTAAGTAATTAGCTTCGATGTTGCTGCCCTTGGGCTAATTATGATACACTTCACACAAGACAAGCAGAATCGAGACTCGTCAAAGACTCGACCCAGATATCTAAGTATTGTTTTAGGAGCACCCACCCAGAAATCAACACTCTGAAGATGATATAAGCAGTAATTCAGATCTAGGAAGGTAGGATCCTGCAGGGCATAATTGCTTGATCGATCAAAAGTGGAAAAATACTAAATCTCATGATATTTATTGGTCGATGAGGCAATGTAAAAGAAGAAATGACACTAAGAAGAACAGAATCATTCTTTCACAGTGAATTACACATGCCTGAGCTTGGTTGCTGCAGTCATACTATAAACTTCTAAAGAATTGCTTCTGACACTGCTACATGTGATGGAAAAAGCTCGTTATATAGTAGAATATGTTCTCGCCATGTGTCAATGTTATGGTGGTAGTTATAGCATATTAGCAACAGGCCACAACAAAATATCTAGGAACGCTGAAAAACTCCTTGTTTGCTAATCCCAAGATACTTTTTTTTTTTGCAGAGATTCTTACCTATGTCTTGCCCCCCCCCCCCCATATCTCTCCTCCCTCACAATTACAAATATGTCAACCCGGCATCATTTCCAACCACCCTTGGTATAAAAAAAAATCCTAGGCTCTTTGTGCTAAATCAGGCTTTGTATTTACTCGCTTGAAGTCAAAGAAGCACAAAGTCCAAGTGGGAGCTGTAGACTGATCCCGCCTTGTGACAATGCAGTTTTACTAACGAAGCCGTCCGATGTCGATGTGTTTTTCATCCGATAGGCAATGCAGCTAGTCTCATAATGAGACCGGGAGCTTTCAAATATTATCTTTCACAAGACGGCATCATATCAAAGCATTGCATCGCCAACCGCCTCAATATTCTTACCGCACTAATCTTTCAGAGCGGTGCCAACCAGGCCTTCTTATTCCAACGAGGGCGAGGGGGGGGGGGCGTCTTTGCATTGGATCTGGATACCCAAAACCAAGGCACCGGGCTGCTCTGAACAACTCGAAAGCCGCCATGGCGTGACTCTTCCGGGCTCAGAGCAGACGCTATTCATAATTGATTACTACCTAAATTAGCACAGAAAGATATCCCGTGTCCCAGTGGAACCCACTGCCGTCATTATCACCTCATAATGTCTCTCTCTCCCTCTCTCTCCCTCTCTCCCTCTCCCTTTCTCAATGTCTCCCGAGGTTTATCACAAGGGCTCCGACGCGGACCGCACCAAGGCGGCGCCGGGCTTCACTTACCTCCCAACGTTTCCATAGAAAGACGCGGGAAAAGAAATCGCACTAGAATGGTTGCCAGCGCCTTTTTCTCCCCCCCTCCCCCCCCCCCAAGACTCCTTCGTTTCTTGGCCAGTGGGCAACCGTCTGGTACTCAAAGGACCGGCCGAGTGGTTCTCCAAAAGTTAAATCGGCCGTGATTGTTCCGAAAAAAGGAAGAAAATCCTGAATTGGGTAGACTTGTTGAGACGAACTCTACACGGCACGCACGGGTGGTCGCACAAAAGAAAGTATATTAAAGATAATTAGATGACAGGGGAAAGGTCGTGGTGAGGCTGATTCGTGGTTGCTGTTGGTGGGTTTTCGAACGGTTCGCCTTTTGCGTTGTGTGGCTGCTTCAGTTTGATTTCCTGATCCCCAGCAGTTCAACTTGCCATGAGTAAAGTGGACTTGCTTGGCTTGGCTCCTCCAAGCATTGATCTAATTACCCTTTCCCTTCATCTGAGACTCTGTAGTACTGAGGAGATAAACTCTATCCCGTTATGGGTAAAGGGCCAGGCACCACAAGCTATACACGTCCACATCTACCGAGTAAGGTTGAAAAATAGACTTTCCGAACGAATAGAATTTTGACTGGCTTTAAGATGCCTGTCACGGTTGACATTGGTTCTGCAAGACAATGCGCGGAATCGCAAACTTGGTCTAATAAGCAAAGCTCTCTGATAGTGTATTGTCGGGGCTGACCTACCACGACAGACAAGAAGCCATAAGTAAAGGCCGAGGGACAGAAGACTCAACAGGATGGATCATCATCACCTGATGACAGGCTCTATTTCAAACTGCTTACGCCAAGACCACACTTCTCATGAATGGCGGAGTCAACGAAGTAGAAACGGGGTCTGCGCTAAAGCTACGAGATCTCCTTTCTCGTATGCGATGTTGCATGATAGAAGAAACCAAACCAGTCTACTCGGCCCGGGGAGAGACGAGGCTGAATCAGAGGTGACCCTGATCGGCGGGTAAACCCCCCTCTCCCCTTCCTAAGGCTCGCGCAAAGCACATGTGTGTGTGTGTGTGTGTGTGTGTCTCTGTATGCGCCCCTCGGCAGCCGTCCGGTTCGTGCAGGCAAAAAAAAAAGGGTCCCCAAGGCTTGGTAGATCTCCACATGCCAGCCCTCGAAAGAGGAGTCACAAAAAGAGAGAATACGATGGTTGGACTTGAGCAGTCGAAAGTGAGGAAGGGGGGGAGGAAGGGGGGGGGAGGAAGAGGGGGGGGGAGAAACAAGAAGGAGACAAAAAGAAGAAAAAAAGCTGCCAGGGAGGCAGCCAACGGCAAAGCCGCGTTCGCCGCTGATCTCTTCGGCCTGAATTGTTGGCAACGGGGCAGCGAGATGGAAGTTGTCTTTTTCTTGCGTGCCAACCGTGCCTCTTTCTCGGCACGATGTCTTTTCTCCCACAACCCCCCCCCTTCCCTCCCCTCCCCTCCCCTCCTTCCTTTTGAGGCCTTCATCTAGGGTCGAGGAAGATCGACCTAAGTTTGTCGCGATGTTGCGATGTGAAACACGAGACTAATGAGGATCGGCTGGAGCTCTGGCACAGCTGAACAAGAGGGGAAAAAAGGCGAGAGTTTCGCTTGATGGAGAAAGGAATAAAAGGAAAGAAAATAATAATAATAATACGAATAATAAGAGACAAATAGGAAGAAAAAAAGAAAAAAAAAGGGTCCCCCATGTGGTGCCCCATCTCCTACCCCCCACTTGATAGCCAATGGAAACGCAGCAGCAGCAGATGGTCCTACCGGGCAGGCCTTGGTCGATGGCTTGCAGGAAGAAGGGAGGGAAAAACAGGACTACTACGACGTCGTGTCACGACAAGATCTTTTGACGTGTGGGATAGCGCTTGCACAGTGTTGGGATTTTCCCTGGGGGGGTAAAAGTGATCGCCCCTTTGTATCCCTGGGCTAGATGAAGACAGGCAAAAATCCAAGCAAAGTCCTTGTTGGACTGATATGAGCGATCGTCGTCGTCCAAAGAGTTCCCCTCCCTCCCAAATCAAGGATGCTCATGGTCGTTATGGAGCAGGATGAGGCTGTGAAGCTTGACTTGAGGGAATGCCTTGTTCTTTCTATGCCTAGCGAGAGATCGTCCTCAAAGAGCGTCCCCTGGAGGAGGCGGGGAGAAGGATAAAACAAAACCAAAAGATGGGAACAAGAAGGAACAGTCAAGGACTGTACTCTGGTACTGCAGCAAGTCCTAAGCCGCCCGAGCCTCTGCAAAATCTGAGTCGTTGGATGTCGTCATCCCGGAAGGGGGGAGAAAGTAGCTCCGCAGGCCCCAGCGAACGGATTTCCGAGACTTGGATCTCTTCTTCTGCAAAAGGTATGGCTTACGATTTTGTAAGCAGTGCAATCAGGTGGACGGAGTGAACGGAACGGCACCATCTTTTTTCCCCCCTTCCCTTTTTTGCTGCGTGTGTGTGTGTGTGTGTGTGCGCTGAGACAGACGCGTCTAATGCCACGAGGCACGAGCAAAATCAGTGGGGGGTCTCGAAAGACCCAAAATCCTTCATTCGGATCGCTGCCCTCTCTGGAGGCTCCGCACCGGCGTACAGTAGTAGGCACAGTAGGGTCTTATTAGAAAAATTGAGGGAGGAAAAAAAAAAAAGACGGCATGACAGGCAGGTCACGATTTTAGTCTTTGGCTGGCAACCGTACTGAATGTGCATGTGGTGTGGGGGGTCCGCTTCGATACCGAGTTCGCGAAATTCCATACGCGGTAGGATGGTATGGGCGGTGCCTGTGGCCAGGGCTCATCCGACATGGGCCAGCGGGCAAGGGGGGGAATGCTGGGGACCAGGCCTTCTATGTTTCACCCCCAAGGCAGATCCTATAGCGATTGTCATAGGACACACAGTAGTGGGTGGGTGGCCTTGCTGCGAGACATGGGCGGGTGAGCTTCACCACCACTGACGTACGTGGCTTGTGTGGACCAGGAGAGGCAGGCACGACAAAGCAGCCTGCCCACTGACCATAAATTTCAGAGGGAAATAGGGGCTCGGGCGCTAGGGAAGCGCTTGACGAGATGATCCATCCTTTCTTGTTACCAAGACAACGACAGGATGAGGCTAGTGAGCCGTCCCTGGCAGCCCATTAGGGGAAAAAAGAAAAGTAGTCGGATGGGAAGCCCGCCTGTTCTGTTGTCTGTCTGTCTATCGGGAGTTTTGGGGGGGGGGGACAGCCTAAGCCTGTCTCCTCCCTGCGAGCTACTGTATCAGCTCTGCTAAGTACAGTATAGAGGAAGGGACGATAGGGGTGACCTTGGGGGGATCTTGGGGTTTCCTCGGGGGGAGAGGGGGGGGGTCCAAAGAAACTTGGGGTCCCTCCCCCTCACACCCATCTCATGCTGGACGTGGATCTTGAACGCTTTTTTCAACCGACCCCCCCCCTCCCCTCGCCCCCCATTTTGGTAGCCTGAAAAAGTCAAGACAGTGGGTGGTGATGGTTGGGGGTAGCGGCTGACTGGCAGATGCGATTGATGGGAATTGATGGGCTTACCCCAGATGCTTTTTCTGTCTGCTGGTACGTGATGCTGCATGATTGGGGGCTCTCAGCCAGTCGGCTGAAGCGATGCGACCTGCGAGACGGGATCAAGTCGAACATCGTCTTCTTGCCGCTCCCTAGTTTCCTCGAGGTGGGAATTTCGAGGCGGTCTCTCGTACGACGATGGCGATGATCAGCAAAAGACGGGCCAATTGGATTTGCTGACGTCGTTTAATTCGAGCCGCGCTAGGCCCAGTGATGTATTGCTCCGTGCCACCCCCTTCACCAGAGAGGGGAGGGGAACGGGGGGGGGAGAGAGGGGGCATGATCCAAAAGTCTCGTTTGTGTGTGTACTATGGTATCTGAGAGGCGTCGCAGTGGACAGGGCTAAGGGCTGTATCTCGGCTTTTTGGGCATCGACGACACGAGATGTGTGCATTGTGTTTAAAAAAAAAAAAACGAGATGCGCCAGTGATTTCAGAGCCCATTCAAAACACCCAAGTGGTGCTGGCACTCCATAACACTTTTTTTGTTGAGCCCTTTCTTTCGGTCTGACCGAGGTCTGCAGGCATTTATCAACTGGTGACATCCGGACGTCTGTCCGGACATGTACAGCCACTTTTTGGGGGGGGGGGAATACCCACTCCTGGTCAAACTATTCCCCTCAGAGAGTGAGAGCAATTCTCCTCCTCCATAGAGTAGTAAATCACTTTGCAATCACTCAGGACGTGGGAGGACTGTACCATGGTATATGTCTTGTCTCCTCCAATCTAAGCTGTCGTATTCTCAGAGAGAGGCTTTCCAAACTTTCGCCACTGAGGCTCTGGTCAGGAGACATGGTGGCCAGTGAAACGGAATTACCAAAAAGAAAAAAAAAGAAAGGGAAAAAAAAAAGATTGGCGAGGCATCAGAGCCCCGAACGAAAGAGGAATGGGGGCCTTTCAGTAGAAGCTGAACCCCCAGTCCTGTTGGTGGGTAGCAGATGCTGCAGCCTGTCACGGGCCTATCTTCTCGCGGAAGACGGCACCGAAGGCGCTCACCCGCAGGCCCAAGAAAGCAATGTCGAACATGCAGCTCGAGTGGGTCGCAGGCCAGTGGTCTCTTCCACTACCCGAAGTCCAGATGCGCCGCGCCCCGTGACGGTGGGTGTGATGCTAGATGATGTTCTAGACCAGCTTTTTCCTTCTTTTTATTTTTCATTTATTTAAATTCCATGCTACCTCCTTGCCTATAAGTGGTACCATAATCGTAGTAATGAGGCGTGAGAGGGTATAGGTGTTGTCTTATGCGACAAGACTGGGCAAGCCCTACGCGGCGGGGCTACCGCTACAGAGGGTAATGGGTAATGGGAATGAAAGCCTGGGCGGCCGAGTCAGGAGGGACTGGCCGGAGCATAAAATCCAGGTTAGGCACAGCTACTTAGTTGTGCAGGATGGAAGGGGAACGCACCGGGGGGGGGGTAAGAAAAGGAAAGAAAAAAAAAAGTCCCATCATCGCAGAGTCCCATCCTCGAGTGTCTTTGTTTTGGTTTGCCAGCGCTCCTCAATGAACAACGCAATTAGAAACCTTCAGCTGAAAGTTTGAAGGTAACATTGAAAATGATTCATCTATGATTACTCAGAATTTTGCGAGGTCAAGAAAAGTTGTGGAGGTAGTCGCCGTCCAGCATTGTGTGTGCAAGAAGGATGTCCCCAAGCGCCCTATCAGCCAGCAGCAAAGCCCACTGGGGGGAGAAAAACCCCCGTCACACCGACTCTCACAGAAAGGATAGAGGACGTGCCGTACTGTACCATGGTATTGTAGATCCCTTGACGCGGGTTAGAGAGATAAGGTTGGCTGAAGATCACACAAAGACGGACACTGTACGACTCGCGCTTGATTTCGGGCAGAAGCAGACCGTGCCTTGCCAGTACATTACTGTACTCTGTAAGGGTTGGTAACGATAGTACACAGAGGCCGGAGAACGAACCCTACCATTTTGTACCATAACAGTACCGTAGCAGGGTTCGACGCACTATAATACAGGGTCGAACGTCCTGTAGCAGCAGCACACGGATGCAATTCCGTACGGCTGTGTTGCCGCTGGTCTTTTCCTGCCCTAGCCGTTGAAAAAGCCCACCGGTCTGGTGTCAGGTGTCTGAATGGAGCCGTTGGATCCAGAGTGACCCCCCTCCCCCCTGGTCCCTTTGGGAAGAGGCGACGCCAGCACTACGTCCTCAAAAAGGCGACCCCATGAGAACTCGTGGACACCACCACCATCCAGCACCCTGGTCCCCACCAAGCCCAGCAAGCACACCCCAGTCCTAGCCTTCCATCGACCCGTCTCCTCCTCTTCTCAGTAAGTCCCGTCCAGCCGTTGTCGTCTCTGGCACCACTCTTTTTCGACCATCCCGTCGACTCGGATGGACTAGAAGCCAGTCCAAACCGTCGGTCCATTGTCCCAGAGAGCAAACGAATCCCTCCTTTCAAGCGACTGACCTGCAGCCATCAGCTGGAATCACTGTATAGTAGTGTTTTCGAACTCTTGTACCCAACATCTTTGTGAGTATACCTCCTTCTTCACCAGAAGTCCTTGCTACGTCGTCGTCCTCGTCGTCGTCCTCGTCGACGTCGACGTCGAATCGCCTCCTCCTTCGTCCATACCAAAATCTATCCCTTCCCTCCTTCCGTGATTCTTTGCGCGGTGTCGACGGACTGTTCCTGCTCTGCTACTGCTCCTCTTGAAGAACACGTGAATCGTTTCATCGGGACATCCTCTGTTCTGTTCTTCATCCTCGAAGACACCGTTCGATCTGTCGAGTATTTTTTTTGTTGGGAACCGTCGCTCACTAACCGAATTGCGAATCTCTAGAAGTATAAAAGCGTCCCATGAAATCATCCAGCAAGGCATAACACCCTCGCCGTCTTAATCCGGTATCCCTAAGTTATCAATCTAAAATCAAATCATCCATCGATTCGGCCCTGAAATACCTTGCCAACCGTCCCCTCCGATGGCCGACCAATCGGCCTTGGCGGCTACGGCTGCCATCGTCAGAAGCCTCGCAGCGGACGCAAATGCTACAGGGCTGACAAACCGCATCGGCGGTGTCGACAAGCCGGTGCAGCTCCCGGGCCCAGAGACACCAGAGAAGTTCGCCCTGGAGCGAGAACTTGCCGCGCTCGTCCTCAGGATACACAACCTCGAGACGAGAGCACAGGCGCCCGGTACCACCACCTTTCCAGACACCCCGAACGAGACCACTGATTCGGTGTTTGGAGATGAAGCTGTCTCGTCATCCCCAGGGCTTGGTCGCGACGCATCCAAGCCGAGACCTATCAGCATCAGCCGCAATGGCAGCGCTGTCGACCATCCTGCCCTGAAGGCGGGAGTGCCACTGTCCGACGAGGCCCTCGAGGGCCTGCGCGAACATGTCGACGACCAGAGCAAGCTGCTGGACAGCCAGCGACAGGAGCTCCTGGGCGTCAAGGCACAGCTCCTCCAGCAGGAGCAGCTGCAGGAGAAGGCACTGGCGATCATGGAACAGGAACGCGTCGCTACCCTCGAGAGGGAGCTCTGGAAACACCAGAAGGCCAATGAGGCCTTCCAGAAGGCCCTGCGGGAGATCGGCGATATCCTGACGGCCGTCGCCCGCGGAGACCTCTCCAAGAGAGTGCGGCTGAACAACGTTGAAATGGACCCCGAGATCACGACCTTTAAACGCACTATCAACACCATGATGGATCAGCTTGGCGATTTCTCCTCTGAAGTGTCTCGAGTGGCAAGAGAGGTCGGCACTGAGGGTATCCTTGGTGGTCAGGCTCAAATCGAAGGGGTTGATGGAATATGGAAGGAACTGACGGACAACGGTTCGTGATGCCGAGAACCCCCCCCCTTTTTTTTGGGGGGGGGGCCTAACCTTCTCTCTTTCTCGAGAAGAAGAAATCTTGTTGCTAACGACAATAATATTACAGTCAACATCATGGCACAGAACCTCACAGACCAAGGTACGTCCCCTGATACAGCTGAAAATCCCAGAAGACGAAATGCTGACTGTTTTACCAAAAAATAGTGCGTGAAATTGCAACTGTCACGACTAGTGTCGCACATGGAGACCTTACAAAGAAGATTGAAAGACCTGCAAGGGGTGAAATCTTCCAGCTTCAACAAACGATCAACACCATGGTGGACCAGCTGCGCACCTTTGCCTCGGAGGTCACCAGAGTAGCCAAGGATGTCGGTACGGAGGGCAAGCTCGGCGGACAAGCTGATGTCAACGGCGTCAAGGGCATGTGGAACGATTTAACCGTCAACGTCAACGCTATGGCCGATAATCTTACTACCCAAGTGCGAGACATCATCAAGGTCACCACTGCCATTGCCAAGGGAGATCTCACCCAGAAGATCGAAGCCCAGTGCAAGGGCGAGATCTTCGAGCTCAAGAACACAATCAACTCCATGGTCGAGCAACTCCAGCAGTTTGCCCGCGAGGTCACCAAGATCGCCAAAGAAGTCGGAACTGAGGGACGCCTTGGGGGCCAGGCCACGGTCCATGATGTGGAGGGCACGTGGAAAGATCTGACACAAAACGTCAACGGCATGGCCATGAACCTGACTACACAAGTGAGAGAAATCGCCAACGTCACAACGGCTGTCGCTAGGGGTGATCTCAGCAAGAGAATTGGCGTTGAGGCACAAGGCGAGATCCTGGACCTCAAGAACACTATCAACACTATGGTTGACCGCCTGTCCACGTTCGCATTCGAGGTGTCCAAGGTCGCAAGGGAGGTCGGGACAGACGGAACCCTCGGTGGACAGGCGCAAGTTGAGAATCTCGAAGGAAAATGGAAGGACCTGACCGAGAATGTCAACGTTATGGCATTGAATCTCACAACTCAGGTAAGAGGTTCCTCCGTGCGCAAGAGCGCCGCACCTAAAGCTGTGTCTCTAATATAATAATTTGCTAACGCCCTACAGGTCCGTGGTATATCTAGTGTCACTCAGGCCATTGCGAATGGAGACATGAGCAGGAAGATCGACGTCGAGGCCAGGGGAGAGATACTCATTCTCAAGAGCACCATCAACGACATGGTGGACCGATTGAACAGCTTCTGCGACCAGGTGCAAAGAGTGGCAAGAGATGTGGGTATTGACGGCATACTCGGTGGTCAAGCGGACGTCGAGGGCCTCAAGGGCAGATGGAAAGAGATCACGACGGACGTGAATACGATGGCCAACAATTTGGTAAGTTTTGCATGCATCTTTCTGAGACTTCATGTAGTGCGTTTTTCGTCTTGATTGACTGACTGACTGACGTCCGGCAGACCGCCCAAGTGCGTGCATTCGGTGATATTACAAATGCTGCCACCGACGGCAACTTTACCAAGATTGTCGAAGTCGAGGCATCCGGCGAGATGGATCAGCTCAAGCGGAAGATCAACCAGATGGTGTTCAACCTCCGTGATAGTATCCAGAGAAACACCCAAGCCAGGGAAGCGGCCGAGCTTGCGAACAAGACGAAATCCGAGTTCCTAGCCAACATGTCTCACGAAATCCGGACGCCTATGAACGGTATCATCGGAATGACCCAGCTTACACTGGATACGGACCTGACGCAGTACCAACGAGAAATGCTCAATATCGTCAACAGTCTGGCTAACAGCCTGCTCATCATCATTGATGACATCCTCGATTTGTCCAAGATTGAGGCCCGGAGGATGGTGATCGAAGAGATTCCGTATACCCTGCGGGGCACTGTCTTCAATGCGCTCAAGACGCTGGCAGTCAAGGCCACCGAGAAGAACCTTGAGTTGACGTACCAGGTGGACAGCACTGTCCCAGATCATGTCGTTGGTGATTCCTTCAGGTTGAGGCAGATCATTCTCAACCTGGTCGGAAACGCCATCAAGTTCACAGAGAACGGAAAGGTCAGCCTGCAGATCAAGAAATCGGATCTGCGTGTCAAGAGAGACGAGTACGCCATCGAGTTCGTGGTCAGCGATACGGGTATAGGAATACCTGAGGACAAGCTTGACCTGATCTTCGATACGTTCCAGCAAGCCGATGGCTCCATGACCCGCAAATTCGGCGGTACAGGTCTGGGCCTCTCCATCTCGAAGAGGCTGGTCAACCTGATGGGCGGTGACATACGCGTGGAGAGCTCACTCGGCAGTGGCAGCTCGTTCTACTTCACGTGTGTTGTCCGATCTGCCGACGATGACATCTCGCAGATCGCCAAGGCGCTGCACCCGTACAGGGGTCACCAGGTTCTGTTTATCGACAAGGGCAACACCGGCACAGCCTCTTCCATCACCCCGATGCTTCGTGGTCTGAGCCTGATGCCTTTTGTCGTCAGCTCAGAGCGCAACCCGATCCTTACCGAGCAGCGCGAGAAGGGCAAATGCCCCTACGACGTGATCATCGTCGACGACCTCGACACGGCTCGGAGGTTACGATCCATCGATGATTTCAAGTACCTTCCGATCGTCCTGCTCGCCCCGGTGGTACACGTCAACCTCAAATCTTGTGTCGACCTGGGCATTACTTCCTACATGACGACGCCATGCAAGCTCATTGACCTCGGGAACGGAATGATTCCCGCCCTCGAGAACAGGGCCGCGCCATCACTCACCGACAACACCAAGTCGTTCGAGATCTTGTTGGCAGAGGACAATGCCGTAAACCAGAAGCTGGCCGTCAAGATTCTGGAGAAATACCACCACGTTGTGACTGTGGTATCTAACGGTCAGGAGGCCGTGGAGATGGTCAAGAACAGGCGGTTCGACGTCATCCTCATGGATGTGCAGATGCCAGTCATGGTGAGCACCTTCATCCTTCCTCGGCCGCCCCGCAATCATCGAGTTTTTGTGCGCAGATAGCTGACATTTATCGCAGGGAGGTTTCGAAGCCACTGGCAAGATCCGAGAATATGAACGTAGTCTCGGCACGCAAAGAACGCCCATCATCGCTCTTACGGCACATGCCATGATGGGTGATCGCGAGCGGTGTATGCAGGCTCAGATGGACGAATATTTGTCCAAGCCGCTCCAGCAGAATCACCTGATCCAGACGATTCTCAAGTGCGCAACCTTGGGAAGTGCCCTGTCCACATCGTCAAACCGGGACCGAGACATCAGCCGGCAGGTCGACGCAAAGGCCGTGGGTCAACGCGTACCGACGGACCTCTCCTCGCCATATCTACGGCCGTCAAGACCTGCTCTGCATCTACATGGCTCGGACATTGTGAAGAGCAGCGTAGACAGTCCTGCCTTGACCACAGCTGAAAAGGAGGACCCATTGTCAAGGGCACGTACCACAAATAGCCTCTCTGCTCCTCCTACTGGACAAAAGCGGAAGCGTTAGCTAACATTTCTGTTTTGCTGTCAGCAGCTCATCCTCCGAGCCAACAGCCAGTAGAGTAGTACTGTCACACATTCACACAAAATATACTGTATGCTGGAGACATTCTGCACACACACAAACACACACACTCACATTCACACATTCACACACACACACACACACACACACACACACACACACTACACTACACTACTCCACACTGCGCACATTGCAACCGGTTTCGGACGGAGAGAGAGCGAGCGAGAGAAACAGAGCAGGCGGATTCGCAAGGACTTTTGTCTTTTTTTGTGAGGAGCAGCAACAGCAACGAGGGAGCACAGCAGGCCAGGTCGTCCAACAGCAGCTATGATACCACGGAGTTTTCTCTACCAAGATGCTTTACGCACCAACACCATGCCATGTCGGTTTCAGGGGTTCGTCACGACAACGTTTTTTCTCTTTATATATATTCTGTTTTGGAGAAGGGAACTTTCTTTGCCGTTGAGGCGTTGTCGTCAATCTGGTTTCATTGGGAGGGGGTCATTGCATACGTTCCTGCCAGGCCCTCCATTGGGCAACATCCACTGTTGCAGAATATCAGCAGCAGGCTGGCAGAGAGGCTTTCTTTGGATTTCTTCACTTCTCAATCCATTGTTTCGCAAAGCATGGGGGAAACAAAGAAAGAAAAAAGAAAAAAAAAAACACACAAAGCAACGCATTTACAGAGAAACAAGCAAGGGTTTTTTCAGTGGTTTTTCTTTTCTTTTCTTTTTTTTTTTTTTTTTTTTTTGGTCAGCAAGGTGGGGCAAGAGAGGTTAGTTGAACTGTTTTCATTTTCTGTCTTGCATCATTATTTTGTAGTGTATTAGCTTTTGTGAGAGGAGTGTGTCTCATGCTTCTCTTAACTATCATACAGTACCACTGCCTCCTTTTGCTCACTGATCATTTTACACTTTCTTCGGGTGCATGTGGTCTTGTCCTGCTATATGTCTCATGATCTTATTATCACAAGCTGTAAGAACTCCCACCCCTCCCCTCCCCAAAAAAAAAATATGTTTTGCTTGATGGGTGTTCCATTCACAGCAGCACTTTTGAGCCTGCGGTGGAACCTTGGGACATTAACCCAATGTGAGACAACTTGGGTATGACTGTCTAGTCGAGAGTATGATACCCTCTCTAGGTGTCTACTAGGAGGACTTGTACCTGTAAAATCGATAATTTTTAGGATGTCTTTCCCCATACTGTACTCCGAGTGTCAGAGACAACATCTGAGTCTTGTTTTGCAGTGTGCCCTTCGGAACATCGGCTGCCTTGTGACTGGGGTCTCTGCATAGCCATCGAGGTGTGACGATGGCTGAGCAGCTGGGTCGTGAGAGGCATGTGTTTGATGGAATTATGGTCAACACTTGATGATATTAGTAGAAAGAAGTCTGAGATTTCCAAGTGGAAAAGTAATGACAGGGGGGGATGGATGGTGATATTTGACAAGGGACGAAGGGAGATACATATATAATCCTCCTTTAGAGACATTTTAGAGTGTTCAAGAGAGAGAGAGAGAGAGAGGATCAATGAGATAGATCTTGCATGCGAAATGAGACGTGATGGAGCCTTGTGGGAAGGAAGGGTCGTGATATGCTGGTTGGTTGGTGGCAGTGGTCTTTCTCCAAGAGAGTCTCGATTTACAGATCCCTGTGGCCATAAACCCTTGGCTGTGAAGACCTAACCAAGCCATAGTGGGTCCCGCCGCGGGGTCACCCAGTAGGCCCTCCCTGAACTTCGAGCAGCTTTCAGGGGTCTGTCTCAGTGAGCTTTGGCGGCCCTCGACGTTCAACTTTCCGTGTGAGTTGTCCTGAAGCTCTCACAACATCACCACCTATCTCCCCTTCTTTTTTCTTTTCTTTTCTTCTCCAATTTTTGCCCATTGACCAAAGACAGAAAGCAAAATGGCCTCCTCATACCCTCCTCTGGAAGATCGCCCCATCAAGAACACTATCTGCCTCTTTGACGTCGATGGCACCCTTACACCTGCCCGGTTGGTAAGTCTGGTTGATCCCTTGAAGCCCTCTTCGACAATTGCCCCCCTTTCCCCCTCCCTCTCACCACTAACATACTACAATTCATTTGTCTGTAAATAACTCAAATGTTGATGATATTTAATGTGTATAGACTGTCTCATCTGAGATGCTCAACATTCTCTCTCGCCTGCGTCAGAAGGTTGCCATTGGCTTTGTGGGTGGCAGTGATCTGGTCAAGCAGCAGGAGCAGCTGGGTACTGCAGATATCGATGTCAAGACACTGTTCGACTTCTGCTTTGCCGAGAATGGTCTTACGGCGTACAGTATGTTGGTGTCTCCACTGAATTTTGTCTAATGCGACCTTTTCGAGATGATGAGCATGTCTTGATATGTTTAGAAGCGACTCTCAAGCTCTATTCTCTTTCATTTTTCTCTTCCTTCCGCATTGTTCATTACTGACCGTTGGGATGTGGCACACACACCCACACACACCCACACACAACAGAGAACGGCCAGGCTCTTCCTTCTAACAGCTTCATCAAGTGGATCGGCGAGGACCAGTACAAGGAGCTCGTCAACTTCTGCCTGCACTACGTGGCAGACCTGGACATCCCCGTGAAGCGAGGCACATTCATCGAGTTCCGCAACGGCATGATCAACGTGAGCCCCGTGGGCCGCAACGCCTCCGTGCAGGAACGTAACGACTACGAGGCCTACGACAAGGAGCACAACGTGCGCCAGAGGTTCGTCGAGAAGCTGCGCGAGCGCTTCGGCCACCTGGGCCTGACCTTCTCCATCGGCGGCCAGATCTCCTTCGACGTCTTCCCCACGGGCTGGGACAAGACCTACTGCCTGCAGCACCTCGAGAACGAGGCAAAGAAGCCTGGGGGAGTTGCGTACACCACCGTGCACTTCTTTGGCGACAAGACCTTCAAGGGCGGCAACGACTATGAGATCTACAGTGATCCTCGTACCGAGGGGCATACTGTCAGCGGCCCGGAGGAGACCATGAAGCTGCTCAAGGAGCTTTTCGATCTGTAAGGAGGCAGGACGATGGGCTTCGTTGCTGCTTCTAAAAAGGATACCCCCAAGATACCACAAAAAATCCCATCACACTGCACAAGTGACAACGTGCTGTTACAAAGAACGTCCGTCCCACTCACTCAGGTGGTTCTTGACAGGTCTAAATCATTCCATTTGCCTCCCAGATATACATTTTTTTGTTTTGTTCAATCCGCCAGCCTCTGAACCAAAAAACGGGTAATCACAAAGTGCATAGCGACCACCTTCTATTCCCAGACCCCTATAAAGCCTCCAGTAGCGCATCAGTCTTTACTTTTTTTCCCCCCTTTCCTTTTCCCTTGATTCCCCCCCCCCCTCTTTTTTTCTTTTGGTGCAACATTATTATTCAGACTCTTCAGCCTGCACGAGAGTTGTGGATATCCAGCACCAGAATGTCCGTTGCCCCGACCTTGACAAGCTCGTCCATAGCTGTTGCGATCTTCTTCTTCTCCACCATGGAGCTGACAGCAACCCAACCTTCTTCCTCGAGCGGCGTCACTGTGGGCGCCCGCTTGCCGGGTGTAATGGAGGTTGCCTCCTTGAGGTGGCTTCTGGGCACGTTGTACTGGCAGAGAACATATCTCTGCGCTGTGATGACGCCACGGATGCGGGAGGCGATGAGTTCCACCATGTCTGGGTGTGTTGGGGCTTTCGACTTGATCAGGATCGAGGATGATTCCACCACGGTATCGATCGCTTCAAGGCCTGCAGCCTTCATGGTCTCGCCAGATTCTGTGGAGGGACCAAGTCAGCACGACAGAGCATCATTCATCTAGGAGTTTTATAAGATGTACAAAAATGGGAGGGGTTTGTAAAGAATCCACGCACCAACGAGATCAACAATACCGTCTGCGACGCCCAGGGCGCATGCCGCCTCGACGCTGCCGCTCAGCTCAATGATCTTGGTCCGCAGTTTCCGGTCCGGAGTCCAGCCTTCTGCGTCCGCCTTGGCACCATCCTGCTCCAGCTCCAGCCTAGCAAAGTACTCCTCGGCCAGGTGGACGAAGCTAGTGCCGATGTTCTTCCCTAACAGGTCCTGGCCCTGGGAGTATGTGCCCTTCACGGGGACCTGCACCTGGAGCTTGCACGCCCCGAAGCCCAGGTCCATGACCGTCTCGCACCCCCTGGGCTTGCCGTCCGCGGGGGTGACATCGCCAGACATGCGCCGCGCCCGGGCTGTACTCCTGACCCCGGCCTCGTACTCCTGGACCTGGTCGTATCCGGTGATGCCTAGGTCAACCTGGCCCTCGCCCACGAACGTCGGGATGTCGGCGGCGGGGAGGAAGACCAGCGCGATGGGGAGGTTCTTGACGAGGGCGATGTCGAGACGGTTCTCACGGCGAAATTGTATGTCGGCGCCCTCGAGAAGATTGAGGGTGGCTTGTTGAAGACGGCCCTCTGGTGGATGCACTGGTTAGTGGTCTTCCGGGGGCCTTGAAGGGGGGGTGGGACGGCGTAGGCTTTGGGAGCGTAGGCTTACTCTTGGGCACGGCGAAGAGCAGCCGTCCTTCTAGGCTTTGCGAGGGTGTCAGCTGATTGTGCATAGCCTTTGCCTATCAAAATATGAAAGAGAGAGAAGGAGAGGGGAAATTCGCTGGAGAGGATGATGTTTTTTGGAGGGGGGGGGGGAGACAACTCACTGGTTCACCAGATCCATGGCTTGAGAGGATTGTTGGCTTTATGTAGAATCAGATGGACAGTGACAGGATTACAGAAGACAGCTAACACTTGCACAACATATATTAGCTTAAATCTGCACCCAATGATCAAGTTCTGGGCAGAATGTTGTGGAGGGACAATTGAGTCAAACTGGGAATAGCCTCAGCCAATATTGGATGGAGGGGTAGCAGCTGTGTGACGTGGGGTAATTGAAAAAAAGCTGCAGGACCTGTTCCGAACAATGTGAGGATCTTGCTTCTTACCTGGGCTGATGTTGATCTGTGTAGCTGCTGTTGCTATATGGAGGGAGGCTCCAAGAGGTCCCAATGTCGTCTTGACCCAGCTGTCCTTATTCTGTCCTCGAAGCAGAAATATGACTGTTTGAATCTGCCTCTTTTTGATTTCTTCACCAGTGACGAAAGCTCCTGTGTCGGAGCTTCCGGTCCTCCCTAGCATGGCGGGGCCACACTAGTCAGTGTTTGACCTAGTCAGGTACCTTCTCCCTCCCCCCCAACTATATTAGCTAATCGAATACCCCCAGGTTGACTGCACTCATCTCTTGTGTTGTATGTTTGTCTGCTTGTAACAAGACAGCCTTGATAACACGACTGCAAGACTCTCAACAGGGAGGGGAGCAACAGGTGTCTCTCAATTATCAGATGGAACTACTATCATACAACCCTGGACTACCAAATTCCAAAGGACCAGGGCTCATTGCTCAGGTTCGCAGCCGACCCTCCCCCAGATGATGTGTGCTCTGCTTTGGGAAATCCTTCTCTATCTCATCAAGTATTAGCTGTTTGGATGACACCAACTTGCCTTGAATATGAGGCTCTATCTGAATTTCCTTATTTATTTCTTTTTGTCTTCTTTCTTTCCTCTCTTTTTCTTCTTCTTCTTTTCTTTTCTTTTTTTTTTTGTCGTTTCCCCCCCCAAAAAAATACATGGGCCTTAGTGTGTAGGCTGCTGACCTGCCCTTCCCATATGTGCTTGCTCCTCCTCCAGGTTCAAAAAACACTGAGTCTGTCGAAATTCAAGCTGGCACTCGCCTCAGAGTATCCTAATGTGGTCGAATTCAAATCCTTGTGCCATTTTTCAGAGCATTGATGTCTCTTCCCAATTGTCCCAGAGAAGCATATAGAGCAGCTACACTGTCAGTCAAGGATGCCCTCTTCAGCAAGGGCATCATCTATGGTACCTGCCTATTGCCTTGTCCCCGTCATGAGAGAGCCCTTCTGCAGACTGGCTTGAACCAGGAAATCGAGTGTTGTACCCTATGCTCATACGTGATAGATCAGAAGGATGTGCTGGGAGCAAAGTCTGGAGAAGCCGAGAGAATTATCTTCTTTTTTCTAGGTTTACAGAACAACATGTCTATGGGCTCACTTACAGGATTTTCCCCTGCTTTGTTGGCTTCGCCTTTTCTTCTTTGTGAACCTCCTTCCTCTCCTTGAGTTTCTGTTGCTCTTTTCTCTTGCTTGTTCAGCTCTTGTTCAGCTCTTGCTCTGGCACATGCATCATCAGCTTGTCACCCAGAAGACCTTTGCGTCATCAGAGGTACCGCCTGCTAGCGCAAAGTCTTTGCAGTCACTCAGATATCCTTCCTAAAATATCCCCTGGACTTCAATTGTTCTTTTTCAAACTTCGACTAATAAGCACCCTACAATCCCAACCATCTTGCCTCATTTGGCAACTGGCCACCCTCACGGTTGACTTCCACAGTACAACCTAAGAGACAAACAAGCATCCTTGTTTCTCATACAGCTGGTGAACCTAGATGGAACATTCTCATCAGTGGAGGTTTGTCCACTTCCTTGCATCTGTTCAATTTCGGCAACTTCTCTCCACGTGAGCAGCCACTTGTGCTTGTGCTTTCCGATTGACTCCCTCATATGAAGGACACGCGACCAGTCTAGCCACGACGCAAGGACAAAGCAGCAACTTGTTTGCATCTTGGAGTCACTTTCTCTACCGTTTGCGCCTTTCGGCAGCCGTTGTTTCGTCAGTCCGTCTTCACTGTACCACATAGAATCGACCTACTTGAAAATTTCATCTAGCACCCCAGGGACTTTCGATTTCGAATCGAGATTGGATCTTGGGCATCAAGTCTTCAAAGATTCAATTTTACAGTCTTCGGCAATGCTATAGCAGCAGGTTCAAGGCCATCACTTACCCGCATGCCACGGCTCTGGCACCCTTCGAACCATTTCAGTTTTGGGCATCTAAGAACATTGATGAGGATGTCTTGAGCCGAGTCCTTCGCATCGAGTTTGCCCATCAGCTTGCGGCGTTCAATCAATTTTCTCTGCTGAAGCATACTGCGCTACAGTCGGTACGTAGTGACTGCTATCCCATCCTGAGTTGTGGTCACTTCGCCGTGTCCCATAGAGATGTGGGTTCTATGCACACGAAAGGGATGACTGACGCAATCTGTCATAGGGCACATCCATCTGGCACCTACTCCTTCTCTTTGGACCGACATTATTCTCCGACCACCGCCTCAAAATACTTCGAAAGCGCCTGTACATTTTTACTGCTAACTCACGGGGTAAATCCGGGCTTGCCGACGCTTACAAGCGCATGCTGAGGTACAGCGCATCCAAGAGAGGTGTTCGAATCAACACTGCATCCATTCCAAGTGGAGAGCCTACAGCTGTCCTCTTCGCATCCGATGAGATCTCTGCTCTGGGACCCGCGAACCCTGAATTCGAAAGGCATCCTGAAGAAAATGGCTCCAAGGTAGAACAAGCGCCTGGGCCAAAAGAACCTTCTCGGGAAGAGGGAAAGGACCATGCTCACTCTAAACTTGCGCAAGATCAGGAGCAGGATCAGGACATGGAAGCTCCTGTTCCGCAGGCAGCGCTCGCAAAAGACCCCCACCAGGCGCTAGTGAGGAAGGAGAAGATGCACCTGCCTCCGCTGCGTAGTAACCCTTTTATTCGGAGAGTTCAAGAGCGAGATATCGCACTCCCATCGACTGAAAGCACCGGGTATCCTGAAGAGAGGACTGTAGAAAGTCACGTTACTCTTCAAAATGGCAAGCGCACCAGTGTGTCGAACCCCGCACCGAGTGTCGCCTGTAAAACGGAGCGAGAGCCATCCTCAGCCAGCCTCTTGCCATCTGAGGGGCCCTCAGAATTTACAGACTCCAGGGCAAGATGGAGTACAGCGGTTCATGCGACATCACCCGCGCCCGCGCCGTGGCAGCGCGTGCAAGGGGCTGTACGCGATGCCAGCCCCTCCGCGCATGTCCGCAACTCCAGCTCGGAATCGAGGAAGCGACGTATCAAGGAGAGCCCGAGCGAGCCCGATTTATTTAGTGATGGTCGCCTCAAGCGCATGGACACAACCGAGTCTCGTGGTCATCTCCTGGAGCAAGCGCAACATTGAGACGACGAAACCATCCTCTCCATCTTGAAGCAGATAGAAGCGGTACGGCCAGACAAGTACGTGGTTGTGGACGGCTTGAAAACGTATGACGACCAGGTGTTGCTGCAACAACTTTCCCGACAGTCTGAGGAGAGAGGCACGCTCCTGATACCTTTAAGGCTGGATGATGGCCATTGTCTTTTGGTCGTCATACGGCTCAAGCCTCTCGAAAGCGTGGGCGATCACGACAAGTATGGATCAATACAATACTACGATTCAGCCAGACGGAGTCAGATTGAGGCCGGCAACAAGTGTGAGCCCATCATGCAAGTGGCTCGTCTGATAGGACTCATCCTTCCAGACCGCGATCCAGATCCCGATGCGTGGCATCACCAGGAGGGTGCCTGTCCTGACCAGCTCGTAGAGAGCAATACCGGGCCAGCCATCTGCCTGGCTATCATGTGCGTCGTTGGCAGCCTTCAACCTTCACCGCCACTGCCTGAAGCTGTGGACTGGGTATTCTGGCGGTATGTGATCCTCAGTTCATTCTTGCGGAGAGACCCGTCCGTACAGCTTCGTTTTCAGCACCACAGGGCGGAGACTATAGAGAAAACGATTCGCCACGGCCAAGCACCGGAGCCCGAAACTTCAGTTGGGAGCAGCTCTTCCGAACAGATTCAGTATCCAGTGCAGCAGACTGTTATGATGGCTGAAGACCGGATCAGGAGCAGAGCCACCAACGCAAAGAGGCTCATTGAGAATATCCACCATGGATACCACATTTTTCATGACCTTGTTGTGCACATTGACCAAAGAAATGCCTCATTAAAAGCTCAGCTCGACCAGAATGTGCTGGTCAGAGATAGGAAGCGTGAGAACATCCTTGGAATTGTCGAAGGTCTCTCCATGAGAGCGCAGGGTGGGGAAGGCCCGGAGTACAAGCTCCTCAGCTCCGAGGGCATTGAATTGAGACAGGCTGCAGCCTCTATTGAAGTGCTCCATGAGCATCTCGACATGCTGCATGATGTTCAGGACTGCGTCTGCAAGGCCATGCAAGAGCTGTCTGAGTGGCGTGAACAAGTCAACAAGGCTGTCATGGAGGGTGATTTTGGCATGGGATTTACTTGCATGGAGTAAGAGGACAAGACAGCTGGTTTGCAGTCCTTGCTTTCTTTGACTTGTGGCATGAGGTTTTCTCTTCTTGTCAATTTATAGACTTGAGGAGCCAAGTCACACCTCTCTTTGGAGTGCGAGTTATACATTTGGCAGCCCAGACCTTCTATCCAAAATTGAATGAGTCACTGAGACAAGAAAAAGAAATATGGGAAATGTGAGTCTGCATTCTTTTTCTGCCAGGGCTCAGAAGCATCTATTTTGATGCTGAGCAGGAGGTGCTTGCTGATGGGTCAAGATCGTGATTGATCTCTGAATCTGCCATCTGATTTTTTGAGATGAAAATCATACCTCCAGCACCGTGTTTCTATTTTTTATTTTTATTTTTCACTCCTGGAGAGTAGTAGCATATGACTAAAGCAAACATCAGGATGAATGGTACTGTATTCCACATCCATCCCATCTATAAAGATTACTACAGGGTTCAGCCCTTTTAGCCCCACATGTTCCAGAGCCCTGGGAATCGATATCAGCGGGCCGTGTTCTAGCGTGGGACCTGGCTGACAGCTCGCTAAATTTAGGGGCGTGGGGTCCCCTAATCGCTGGCGTCAGGGACGTACGTAATTCTCTCTTTCCCGACCATCCATCCCTTGAGACTCCGAGCTCTCTCTCTCTCTCTCCTCATTCCTCAACCCTTCTTGACACGTCCTCCACGTCCTCTACTTTGAAATTTCCAGGTCTCACTTGAATACCTGTGAATCCCGACGTTCATTCCCCCATACCCTCCCCCTCTCTCTGTACTCCTCCCTTGAGAAAGAATATGTAGCGATCCTTTTTCTTAAACCAAAACACTGGCTACTTTAGAAAGTGTATGTATTACTGTAAGTAGGATCACGACGCGGCCAGCCTGTTCCATGTCGAACCTTTTCCCCCTTTCATACGCTACACATTCCCAAACCCTCCTTGCCCTGTACTGTCAGCCTCGGTGTTGTTTCTGCTCGAGCCAGACAAGACAGACAGACGCGTTTTCCCGATGCCCGAGCCGGGTAGATCCAATTTCTGCTGGGCGCCCCTCTCCTCGACGGCGGCACCAATTGACAGTGATGCCAGTACTACTACAGACAACAAGCCCTGCAAGTTCAAGACCTCCCCGCGGCCAGCCAAGGCCTCCTCTCTCCTCGACGACGAAGCCTTAGCAGCGAGGCAAACCAGCCTCTGGAGACTGTCCTTCCACAAAAACAACAACGAGGATCACAACTTCCATACTGGTGAACTCTACAAGCGGCACAGTGATCACTGGGAGTGCTGCTACGACAGGGCGAGCACACGGGAGGAGGGGGTGACCGAGAGCCCCAGCTGTTGTAATACAGAGGAGGAGGGCGAGGACGAAGAGGAGACACGCGCGATGGTATCATCATGGTCGGGGCAACCCGCGATCAAAGGGCGGACTGAGTGTGAGTAGCCAGTCCCTCGTCTTCCTTGAAGGCAGTTTTAGATGGCCGACACAATAGGATCGTTTCGTTCTGACCATCATGGCAAAAGGGGTGCGGATGATGCTTCTGTGTGCGGTGCACTTTGGGATCACATTCACCTGGGGCGTCGAGATGACATACTGCACGCCCTATCTCCTGAACCTTGGCCTGACCAAGAGCCAGACCTCGTTGGTGTGGATCGCGGGCCCCTTGTCTGGGCTCATCACCCAGCCTATTGTAGGAGCCCTGGCAGACTCTACGAGGTCGAGATGGGGGCGAAGGAGGCCGTACATCGTCATTGGGTCCATCATCGTCGCGGGCGGGCTGATCACGCTTGGCTGGACGAGGCAGCTTGTCTCGTTGCTGATGCCGACCGATACTGACCTGGCCAAGATGCTCATCATCTTTCTGGCCGTATCGGCACTGTATGTGACGGACTTTGCCATCAACGCAGGTAAGTTGCTATTATCTTGGGTTTCTATTTCTCTCTTCATGACTTCGCTGACAAGAACCCCTTCCCCCGGCGTCGCAGTCATGTCGTGCTCTAGAAGCCTCCTCGTGGACACATTGCCCATAGCAAAACAGCAGACAGGTGCCGCGTGGGCGGGCAGGATGGGCTCGCTGGGCCACATCGTGGGCTACGGCTTGGGCGCCGTCGACCTCCCCGGCACCTTGGGCCCGTGGCTCGGCGCAACGCAGTTCCAACAGCTCACGCTAATCGCCGCCCTGGGCATCCTCTTCACCTCTTTCGTAACCTGCTGGGCCGTGACGGAGCGTGTCCTCATCAGTTCCGCACGACGTGACCACCACCACCGCGACGACGACGACGATGACAACGGAGGCCGCTTCAAGGTGCTACGACAGATCTGGTCGACCTTTTTAGACCTGCCGCCGCGCATCCAGGGCATCTGCTGGGCTGTCTTCTGGGGCTGGATCGGCTGGTTCCCTTTCAACGTCTACGGGAGCACCTGGGTGGGCGAGACCTATTTCCGCTACGACGTGGCGTCCGACGCCAGCAGGACTTCGTCGGACGCTCTGGGTGACATGGGCCGGATCGGCAGCTACACGCTCACCATCTACTCGTTCATGACCTTCACGGGCGCCTGGCTGCTCCCGCTGTTCGTGCGCGCCCCCGAGGACGAGAGCTTCACCAGGCGGCCCCCGCAGAGCATCGCCCATCTGGTCGAGGGCTTCAGCAAGCACAAGCCTGACCTGCTCAGTGTCTGGGTCGCGGGCCATATACTTTTTGCGAGCGCCATGTTCTTTGCGCCCTTTGCCACGAGCTTTCGCTTTGCCACTGCCCTGGTTGTCTTTTGTGGGATACGTGAGTTGCTGCTCCTCTTGTTTTATTATTATTGATATTCTTGGTTTAGGAAGACGAAAAGAAGCTTGACTGACAAAAAGGCCGTCACACACAGCGTGGAGCATCGTTTCCTGGGCCCCTGTGGCCATGATGGGAATCGAAGTCAACAACATCTCCAGCGACCCAACCTCCTACCGCCGCCTCTCCGACGTCCCCGACGCCATCGAGCTCAGCGGAGGCATCGCCACGGCCACGGCCACACCCTCGACCCCCCACCGAGCCGACCACCTCCTCCACGTCGAGCACGGCCCAGACGACAGCCCCCACAGCACAGCCAGCGGCACCACAGGCGAGCTCTCGGGCATCTACTTTGGCATCCTGAATATCTACCAGACCATCCCGCAGTTCATCGGCACCTTCATCTCCACCGTCGTGTTCGCGGTGCTCGAGCCGGGCAAGAGTCCCGAGCTGGCCGCCGATGCGGACCCGGCGGAGCTGCATTCGGCCGAGGGGCCCAACGCCATTGCTGTTTGTCTTTTTATCGGGGCCGGGGCCGCCGGCGTGGCCGCTGTGGTTACGAGGAGGTTGAAATATATTTGAGAGCGTCTGGATCTGGGACTTGTAGGATAGAAAGTCGGATGGATAGATACCCTGGCGCCTTTTCTTTCTCCGAGACTTTGGCCCCAAGTATGGCGCAAGATTGCATAAGAGTGCGTGTGGAGAGGTTCACAAGGGCGTTTTGGGTACGTATATTTTGAATTTCTTTTTATTTTACGCTTACAGCAGAAAGAAAGGTAGGTCTAGGTCTGGCTGGTATCAGCACGTACGTAAGGTGTGGGGGTGTGAATACTATTTGTTATTTTTTCTTCCTTTCGAATTATCTATTCTTTTTCTCCTGCTCCGTCGAATTCCCAAGCCAACTTAGACACTGTTGTAACCGATCTCGCGTGTCCTTGAGTCCTTGGAAAGAGTATATATTATTGCGTGTCAAACACACAAGTCCAAGAAAAGGGTGAATTGTGCTTTGTTTCACTCTCATTGAATAAACATTGAACTGGTATCGAAGTTATGAGACAACAACAAGCCACCCCCCCACCCCCCCACTCCTTCCTTTAAGTACAAACAGAGATGAAATGGACTTTGTAGTGAGGGTGTGCACACTCGGGTGGTACACACAGAAATGGAAGAAAGAAAGAAAGAAAGAAAGGGGGGGAAAAAACCATCCAAACCTGTCCCTAAACGCCCGTCCTCAAATCCAAGCCCAACGATTAATATACCGGCCTGGAGCCGGGCTCCTCCCACTGTTTGTGGATATTCGTGTTATCAACAGCACCTTGTTGGTCACCCACGCGTGCAGCCCCCCACGAGACCCGTCCAGTGCGCCTGCGACGGGCACTGCTCTCGCCAGCCCCGCTGGGCCCAATCCACTCCCACGCGCGACCGACCTCCCCATTATTTCCCTCGCGCTGTCCCGTCCGCACGTTGGTGTTCTGCTCGACCACGGCCCTGACCCGCTGCCAGATCCGCTCCCGCTCAGAGAGGCTGTGTACCGACCGCAGGACATCATCCCTCATGTTCGGCAGGAAGAGAAATGGGTCGTCCTCGCCACCCTCCTCGTAGGCCAGCTCCTTCTGCGCCGCCAGACGTCCCAGCACAAGCTCGACAAGGGCTGGGATCTGGGCCGAGATGGCCCGGCTCGAGAGGTAGCGTGAGCGTCCGTACATGGCAGTCAGCAGCGACATGACTACTGAAACAATGCTGAGTTTATGTCGTTCCAGGCCGAGGCGGACGGAGCGGCGGATGCCGCACGCGAGCGGAATGCGAGCGAGAGAGGTGGACGCCAGGTACGTGGTTGAAACGCCTCCGGAACCGGAATCGTTTCTGGATCGAACACAGGTCTGGTTAGTTGGACCCATACGTTAATACTGTCGTCTTCCAATGAAATTGTTTCTCGGACTTCCGCAAAAACAAAAAAAAGAGGGCCCAACGTAGTAGAGGGAGGACATGTCCAGTAAGGTGGCGAAGCGATGGAAGGGGTCCCAAACGAAGAAGGGGAAGGAGAACTTACTGCTGTGATTCTAGAGCGGCCCTTTCTTCCACCTCGATCTCATCCCTCGTCTCGATCTCTCCTAGAGCGGCGCTCCACAGGTCGTCGAACTCCTTCTTGCTGAGCTTCTTGCTCCTCTGCTCGCTGACCGTCTCCTTCAGTTCCTCTACCGCAATGGCGGGGCTCTCTGGCTGCTGACCTTTGTCGTCGACCAGCTCGCCGCACTCGAACTTGGCCCTGCGCTCCCGAAGCTCCTCCACAGCCTTGTCGGCGACGGCCTTGACGCGGCGGACCTTTTCGCCATCGGGCTCGCAGGTAGGTGGGAGTGGAACGAGGCCGCCTGCAGACAGTGGATGGGGCTTCAGGATATAGTCGTCCTCGCACCGCACCGAGTTGTCAGCGTAGCAATAAGCGTGGGGTGGGCAGGGCTCGCAGTCTGGCTCTGCCAGCTTGATGGCCCACTCGGGGACGTCAAAGTCGTAGTCCTGATAGCTGATGTGCCGAGGAATGACCTCCTGTGCCGGTCTGCCCACGCCGCAGTAGCCCACGGCGACTTTTTCCTGTCGATACCAGGCGCCGTAAGCACCCAGGACGGTGACGAGGAGAACCCAGATCGGCGTCGTCAGGCTGCCTGCTCTCTTGTTCTGGCGGTGGGGCACCACGGCCGTGTCTGCCCGAGCGGCATCTTCCTGGGCGAGCGCGAGCTGCTCTTCGGGTGTGAATTCCTCGCTAGCTTCCACAGCGGGCTCGGGGGTCTGGGGCGTCCGTGATCGGGAGAACTCGCTCAGAGGAACCTCGATGGATCTAGAGTACCCGGCCTCCTGCTGCTCTATCTCGGCGCGCTTGGGCGCCTCTGGCGTCCGTCTCCTAGAATAGGAGCTAGTCGGCCGCCTGGCGGGCGAGTCAAAGCCGGCGGCAGCAGTCCTCCTGCGGCTCGACGGGGTCTCCTCAGGCAGGGGGGAGCTACCACTCTGGAAGGGATTGTCGGTCGAGAAGACGTTGTCGTTATCGTCGGACTCCTCTATCTTGACCTCGGGCTGCGGTGTAAGCTCGAGCCGACGAGAAGACTTGCGCGGCGACCGGCGGGCCTCGTAGTGGCTGTCGGTGTCGGTGTCGGAGTAGCCTAGCTGGTGGCTGGCAGAGCGCGACGACCGTTTCCTCGGGCTCAGGCTGCGCGGGATAGGCTGCTTCTGATCGGGCTCCTCGGACTGCGTCTTGAAGCTGCTCGCAGCGCTACCGGGGTTTTTCTTTGGCCTTCCTCGAGATCGCGACGTGCTTGGCGGAGGCATGGCATCGTTGGCAACGGAGTATCCCTCGGAGTTGTCGGCGTTCGTGATGCCCATGCTGGACCTCTTGGCCCTGGCGCGTCGGTCGAGGATCTTCTTGGCCTGTGGCGTGACGTGTTCGTTGAAGATTTCCACGAGCTGTGCCTTCTTTGCGGTCGCGGGATACGGGACGTTGTGGCTGACGAGGATGGAGCGCAGGCGCGGCATCGTGACCGACGCTGGGTCGAAGTCGGGTTGAAGATAATCAACCTCGGTGTCCGACATCTTGACAGTTTGTGTCGTTGGCTCTATCGAAGTAATGCGCCAGTCGTGATGGGTGGTAGGGTTTTCCGAGAAGCGCGATGAGAGCCCGGGGGGGGGGGGGAATGGAGGGTTGGAATGATGAAAAGAGACAGATGAAGGCTTGTGATGGATAAGGGAACAGGCTTAGGAACGTGGTGACGGCATTAGCGCAGCAGTTTAGAGCTGAGCTGAGCTGTTCGTGTGGTGTGTGGTTGGGTGGCACGGTGGGCACTTGGTCAGACCTGTGAGGTGTTGATCAGAGGGGGACTGGCCCTTTATCGCTCCTTGTTTGTGATGATGATGGTGGTGAGCACCAGCAATCTGTCACTGCTGTATGGAGGTGGAAAGAAGCAAAAAGTCTCTGTCACAGCACTGTGGAGCTGGTAAACATTGTTTGTTCTCTGTTGGTAGGGAAAAGCAAGTGGGGATTGTGGGTTGTGGTTGAGGGAGCCCGGACGCAAGCGGTTACCAGTGGCAACGTGGACTTGTAGTGGGACCCGTTCTAGAGTGAGCCCCCCCCCCCTTCCCCCTACAATCTACAATCTGCCTTGACACACGCGCCACTCTAGGTTAAGCCACATCTTATCGCGGCTAATCGTCACCAGCCACATGACTTCTTATCTCTACCTGACACTTTCAGAAGAAGATCATCATTCACTTTCACAGTACTTGGGACAGGGAGGGTTTTTTTTTTTTTTTTTTTGCCGGCGGAGCGGCTTTTTTTTGTATTTTATTCTTCTGCCCTTCACTCACCGACTTTTGATGTTGAGAAAGATAATTTCGTGTGCGTTATGAAAGAAAAAAAAAAGAAGAATAAAGAGGAAAAGGAACTGAGCAAAGAAGAACAAGAAGAAAATGGACACAACCCCATCTCTGTGTACGTTGAGAAGAAGATGAGAAATCAAATGTGCGTTGAAGAAGGAAAAAATGACCAAAACACTACTACCATTGCACCAAGTATTCCCCCCCGCCCCCCAAGGAACCCTCCACCAAGTGTCCTGTCCTGAGAGACCCGTCAGAATAATCACTTACAGAAATCAGAAGAGAGAGAGAGAGAGAGAGAGAGAGAGAGAGAGAGAGAAAGTCTTACCTGTCGTGGACATTCCTAGATTTCAATCCACTCCGCCTCGGTGTCGGTCTTCTTGAGCACCGTGACAATCATCATGCCGTTCTGCAACTCGGTCGTGATGCCGAAGGGGTCGGCCACCGGCTTGGGCTTCCCTCCCACCTCTTGGGCACCATTGCTCTGCTCACCGTCGTTTCCGACCACGGGGGGCAGCCTCACAAGCCGCGCGAAACGGCCCGTGAACCTCTCGCCGATGACGAGGTTCTTCCTGTTGATGTCCGCGATCTCGCCGCCGATCTGGACAGCGGATAAGTGCGGGTTCCACATGATGTCCCACTTATTGTCCAGGGCGCCCGGGACGGAGAGGTGCAGGACCCCACTTGTCAGGCAACTCAAAGAAGTCCACGGGTGGCGTGAAGCGCTCGGCTGCACTAACATCACTGCCGCTGCCGCTGCCGCTGCCGGCTCGGGCCCTCCCCATGTGAGGCATGGGCTCATGTTGCTGGGTCAAGTGCTGGTCAACCAAGTCGTCAGCGGGGTCAAGGTGCAGCGCGCGGTGGATGGCGCCGTAGTACAAGCCATTCATGACGTCGCGATGGCGGCGACCATGACTGGCGGCGCCACGGGCGCCGCTGCCCGAGCTCAGAAAAGGCATCGGGTTCAGATGGGCGCCGCGTACATGAGCCCCACGTCGGATGCCGGCACCAAGGAGCCTAACATTGGGCCCGGAGCCTTGAGCTGAGTTACGATGGTGGTGGTGGTACATGTCGTGCGCACCGCCATGGCGTCCACCGTGACTGCGACGGCCGCCGTGCCGCCCGCCGTGAGTCTCAGACGGGGACGGGCTCGGCGCCACCTCGGAGGAGTCCTCAGGACTGCCGACCATCGTCGTGTCCAGGCTGGCGACCTCGGTCGCTGGGGTGGCGGGCTCGTCATTGATACTGGCGGCGGGCGAAGATCCGGCCGAGGGTGTGGCTCTGCTCTCGCCGTCGAGGTGCTCATGACCCTGTCCGTCTGTCCGAGGACTGTGCTGGGCCTCGGGGCTGTCGTGACCCTTGAACACTATGTCGCCCTTGGCAAAGGCCTGGGTCATGTAGTGTTGGTCAAGCAAGTATTCTAAGCTAGGGTCGAGGTAGCCGGTGTGGCTCCATAAAGGGTTCAAGGGAGGCACACAGCCGCCCCAGCCGCGTTGACTGAGCGCTTGCCATTGCACCATGCTGCGCAGTCGCGCTTCGTTGGGGGCTTGCGATGCACCGCTGTCAGGGCCCTGGAGACTGGCCCTGTAAGCCGCTCTCATCACAAGCTCTTCTTGAGACATGGTGCTTGTCTTTGCGTGTTGTTGTTGTTGTTTTGTGTGTAAACGAAATATGTCAGACAAGTCACAAGATTAGGCAGAGGGAGGGAAAAGAGAGCAAACAGAGAGTAAAGAGAAGGGGTCAACTGAGTGATGAGGAAAGGAAGGAGAAGAGGAGGAAAATCTCATCGACAGAGAAGGGGGAATCACCACAACTTTATAGATGTTCGAGAAGTATAGAGAGAGAGAGAGAGAGAGAAATGAATGAAGAGTCCCCAAGAACACAACAATTCGAGCACACGTCCGGGGGCATACGTAGATGCCCAACATCCACGGCCCTCCTGGCCCCCCCTCCTCTCCAACCTCCTCCACCCGTCGTAACACAAGCAGAAGCAAGAAGAAAAAGAAAAAAGTCAAAAAAAGCCATTAAGCAAAGTATGACCTCTTCTAGGCAGGGAGATACTACTCTGGCCTCCCTCAAGGCGGCACGATCCAGCCAATGCGAGGGCACCAAAAGTCACCGGCTGCATGCCGCGTCGTCCGGCTGGACCATATAGCTAGTTGCGGTGTCCACCCATTCTCGGGTACGACGAGAAGAGGGGTTGCCGAGACATTTTCATTCTCTTCTTGCATCACTATTTGCTTTTGCCAGGCAGGAATGCATGCGCATGAATACGAGGCCTTGCAACCATCCGATCTGCTGTGTAATGCTGCGTGTGCCCTGCTTCTGCTCGGTCACAATCACAAGGAGGTGCGCACTTTCTGCCGCTCCCGTTGCTTGTGCTAGTCTATTGTCTGTGATTTTCGCCACTTGGTCCACATCTGGACGCGCGGGCAAGGGTTGACTCACCTGGTGGTGTTTTGGATTGAAAGGGCGGCAAGATGACAGCCTCGTTGGTGGAAGAGCCGAACGAGGCACCCAGATTCATCTGACCGCTGAATTTAGGTCCGCAACCAGCGGTCGGACGACGCCATCATTTTCGCTTTATCAAGGTATGTGTATGTATGCATGGGGCTTTTGTCATTTACATGAATACTAGGTTAATACAACATATCGTTCCATGTTTCAGTTCCGAGGACGCAAGAAGAGAGAGGGTAAACGTGGGTCGGAAGGACTCGGGCTTTTCGGAGAATAGAGTGACCATTTTGCTTCCACGCCGACATGCATGGTGGGAACGGGGTGCTGACGCTGTACTCTGTCTTGTTTCGTTCTCCTACCGTGACTATCCCAGTGTGTGTGTGAGGACAGCAACGTATATAATAGTATATATAATTTATAGATTACTTTCAGAATTACGAGTACTTACTACTGAAGATAGGATATCTGGACCGCTCAGGATCGATAGATGATGGTATGTGCTTGATAAAAAAAAAAAAAAAAAAAAAAAAAGGACAACAAAAGACAAGAAAAAGTGGAAGAAGAAGAAAAAGGAGGGAGTAAACAGCCGCCCTGTCCGGTAGTTCTCCTACCCTAAGATCCCCAAATCCGTTTAGTGTGTGTAATAAGCCAACGAAATGTGTAACAACGCATCGTCGTCGAGATTCTGAAAACCTATTACGCTCTCTGTGACTAGAGCACTGCTAATCCAGCTACCTTGTTGCTGTACGTGGCCTGGTAGACGCCAAGAGAAGAGACAAGAGCTTAGGAGGAGGTGGAAGTGGAGGAGGAGGGGGCAGCAGAGGGGGCAGCAGAGGATGCCTCTTTCTCCTGTAATTTCTTTTCCGCCTCCTCTGCGCGCTTGTTGGCGTCCGCGATCTCTTGCTTCAGCTGCTTGATATACTCGATTGCCATCTCAACGGTGCTAGCCTTGCTGCTAGGCGTGCTTCCGTTTTTGGCCTCCTTTTTATCGCCACTCTCCGCTCCACTATCCTTGCCCTCCGAGAGGGCATCTCCTGGCAACAGGGTGGCGATCTCCTGCAGCGCCGAGTTGATTCGGTTCCGACGTCCTTGCTCCGCAATCTTGTGCGATGTTCGTTTCGAAGTCAGGTTCGTGGACAACTCGCTAGGATATGATACGCCAGGCACCAAGTTGCCTTCTAAAATGTTCTGGTAATTGGATTTGGATGCTAGGAGCCGTGATGCCGTGTCCTCAGCCATGGATCCCCCTGGCAGTAATGGTTTGATGCTGGGGGAGATCTTGGGCCGCAGCGCTGGTGATTCATGTGAAGAGCTGATGCTCGCTCTCTTCTTGCTGCCCCGTGGGGCAAGCTGAGGGGTCTTTCTTGGGTTGGGCGTCGTTGCCGCCGAGGGGCCGGGCAACAGCTGAGGGCTTTGGCTCGCTGACGCCGCAGCACTAGGTTTTGCGAACACCGGCGACGGTAGTGGTTGAAAGACCGCGCTCCTTGCTGAGCCCGACTCGAGGGCTGGAGACCGCAGGCTGGATGATGCCTTGGTGTTCAGAGGCGCAAGGTTCGGCTTTCGAGACGTGTTCGAGCTGACTGATTCCGGAAGCTCGAAGGTCTCAATGCCCTCGGCGGTCAGGGGATCAGAGCCCGCTGCGGCGCCATCAGGCCTGTTAGCATTGTTCGGAGACGGCAGCTTCATGAGGGAGGCCGGTGTCGCGGGAGAGTGCTTCCCGGTTCGGGGAGCCAGGCTTGGGCCCAAGGTCGGTGTGGCGCTGTTCTGAGCCCGAATCGCGGGGGACGGCTTGGCCGACCGAGGCTTTGGCAGGGGCGGGGGTGGCATCTCTGACGATGTCTCTGGTGGAGAGACCGAGCTGTTCTCAGAATCGGTGATAGCAGCCGCAGGGGAATTAGAATTATTGCTGCTCAGCTCACGCGGACGCGCGGTCGCGGTCGCTCGAGGCTGTGGCTCGACAGATCCAGCCAGCTCGCTCAAGACTTGTGCATTCATGAGCGGTGTAGACCCGGTCTTCTTCCGTTGTGGCTTTGTGATGGGCGACTTTCCTACGCTCGCCTTGGCTCTGGTCTTTGCCACGCTACTCTTCCGCATCTTCTTGGCCAGATCGCCAGCGCTCGGTGGCTGTGTCTGTGTCGAGGCGGCATGTCCTTCTAGATCCATCCCTTCCGGAGAGCTTGTGGTAGTACTAATCGCCACTCGGTCGAACATGGTCATCGGATCGGACTGCGCGTGCAGGGCTGGTGAGGTGAGGGGGCTGAAGTATGCGTTGGGCACTGCGAACGGCTGATCCATAGCATACTGGCTCTCCAGGGGAGTGACTGCGGGAGAGACCAGCGGGGTGAAGGACATCTATAAAAGGCATCAGTAAAGCCGTCCCGGCCGAGGTTGTACCTATCTGCCCAGGTAGTACCGACATCTTGTTGTTCCTTCATCCTCTGAAACTGCTCGTACATGTCCTGGTGCTGTTGAGGCGTCTGGTCGGGCTGGGTATAGAACTGTCGGTTCCCAGCTTGTAGTTCCAGGCTCTGGGGGGTGGGAGGGACCATGTGGTTCTGCTGTTGGGCAAAGAAGGCCACATGCTGCTGCTCTATCTGCCTCTGCTGCTGTTGCAGCTTCTGTTGCTGAAGGAACCGGATCTGGGCATCGATCTCGGAGATAGCATCGCCGGAAGCATGCTGGATCGGCATCATGCTCGAGGACATCGTAGGGAGTGTAGCAGGCGCAGTTGTCATGGTGGGCATCTGATCATGCATGGCTGTCGACATGAGAACGGAAGCCTCTGTCCCAGACATGGACGTGTCGACTGTCTCCCGCTGTATCATGTGTGGCCCCCCACCTTGAGAAGTGAACTCAAAGTCAAACTGGAGGCCATCCCCAAAATTGCTCATACCGTTCATATCGAGGAATTGGTGGATGTCATCGTCGGTGCCATGAGGCATACCGTGATCCTGATCGCTCCATGCTGCTGCGTCCATCATGATCGGCTCGAAACTCCCGGTTCAAGTGGGCAGTCGTCGTCCCTCTTTATATATATATATATATGTGTGTGTGTGTGTGTGTGTGTATGTATCGTCCAGGTGGCAGGTTTGGATCTCGTTATTCTGCTCTTTTTTGCGCAACAGCATGCGCGCGCGTCGCAAAAGACGAGGAACACACTTGGCGTGCAGATCTGCAGCCGTCGTCGAGGTCTGCGGTGGTCGGTCGAGGCGAGGAGCAGGGTGCTGCTCTCAAGGCGCCGAGGTTGGATGGTGGTCGATGCTCTTCAGTGGTGGAGAGAGGCTCTGATTGGTGGTCTGTTCAGAGGATTGCATTCAAGGCTGCCTCTCTCATTGGGCGGGTCTGCTCATGCACGTCTTATCGTCTCGATACAGTAGGGCTGGCTGTGACGGATACAAGAGTGGTGGCGGACCAGGAGATCTTTGCCGCAGGATGATGTAGCCTGCAGAGGTTACAAAAGAGACGCTCTGTCAACAAGACGAATTTTGCTCAGTCCCATGAGCACTTGGTTCGTGTTTGGTGGGATGAGAAGGAGGAATGTTAGTGTGAAAACGCGAGTCGGTTGAAGACGGCGGGGCTGTGAAGACATTCATTCGTCTTGAGGGAAAATGGGAACGGGAGGTGGTGGAGGGAGGCTACGGCTGGAACCGGGCGACCGAGCTATGCGTGCCAGTGCTAGGCTGTTGTTAGGACATACTATCATAGTATGACACTATGGTAGTACTTGGAAGTTACTAGGCCTGGATTGGCTGGGCCACTGAAGAGATCAGGTGGGGAACATTGGGCCCTTGGGGTCTCAGCGCCCCCCCCCCCCCCGAAGGGAACCCCTCTAGACCTGCTGGAGGGTCCCCTCGTGAAGCAGACCGAGGTGGGGATTTCTCTCTCAGCGAGGCCAAGAGCTTCACCACGTGTTGACACACCAAATTGTACAGATTTGCCCTCTTCAAGTGATCCGCGACCCTGCTCTGCCGGTACGCCGGGATTCGCGCCGGTCCCGGATCCGACCCCACCAACCCTTGAGTGATCATCGATCCAACATTTGTTCCCTGGACACTCGGTCGTGAGAGCCTGAAGGTAGGGAACGGCTGCCACAACGTCGCAGCCAGGGGACGATAGCCCGCCCCCGCTGGGATTTCCAGGATACAATGCAGAAGCGGACCCTCAGAAGTCTGGAAAAATTGCGTCTTTTCTTAAACATCAAAGTCCGCTTACCCATCGTCCATGTCTTGCAGAATACATATGTAGTTAGATTGCAGGAAAGAAGAAAAAAAAAAATTTTTTTTTAAGGCGAGCGTTCATAACCTATTCGTAGTCGCTGTCCTCGTCAAAAACAACGGGCCTTCTCCTTCTGCTTGTGACCAGTCGATCCCGAACATCGTCTTTATCATCGTTCCTATCAGAATCCAGCCCAAGTGCTTCCTTCTTCGAGTCTTTCACCTTGTGCCTACCGAGTTGACTCATGCTCAGCAGATCACCATCGCTGTCTTGAGACTGCGTTGGAAGGAACTCATAGAAAGGCTTCCGCTTCGCGAGGTTTCCCGCTGAGGATCTTGCCGTGGGTGGGGAAGATGTCAAGGTGGGGCTTGATGAGAGACCAGTTATACTCGAAATGGGCCCGTCGTCAATGAAGTCGAGGAGGTCGGCGCCGTCATCTGAGCCGTCGCTCTCCAGTAGCTGGCTTGTTCTGGTGCAGTCATCCCCATAGTCCTCAACATTGTCATTGTTCCGCCGGGATTTGGCCGTCCTTCTCCTCGGCTTAGGCTTGGGCTTGGACTTTGACCGTCTTGCTGCTGCGCGGGGATCGTCGATATCTTCTTCTTCGTCGGTAGCCGAGCTGGTCTCGTCCAAATCATCTTCGTCTTCGCCCGAGTCAATGAAAGGATTGGTAGTCTTGGTCAGCCGCGAAACGGTCTTTGCTTTCGGGCCAGGTTTTCTGCGTTTCGGTAGTGACCCTTCTTCGAGCACGCGAGGGGATCGGGGCCTTTTACTTGGTCTGGAAGCAGGGTCGTCAACATGTTCGTCGCTTGAATCGTCATCGCCACCATCGCTGTCTTCTGCGAAGCCGGGAGAGGGAATTTGTCTGTACAACAGCCGCTCGCAATCATCGTATGGGCGTAGGTGGCGCTCTAGAGGTGATTGAGCCCTCGCCAGTCTTTTGAATAACTTCACGCATCGTTTCGTGTGTGCTCCATGCTTGAGCTTAACCACCGGGCCCAATCTCGCCTGAGCTTTCGATTGTGCACCTAGATCGGGCCCCGTAATGTGCTCCCGGGAGGTGCGCTGAGACGGGAGGTTCCGGTACGTGTGGTTCAGCTCGTCCGTCTGCCTATGATCAAGCAGAACAACATCCAAAAGCGGGATCTCAGCCAGGGTGTCGGCCTCCTCCGGTTCTTTCGTTTTCGCTGTAGCAGTGCCAGGGCGTCCAAATTCGGAGGCTTTGATAAAACCTGTAACGACATCATCCGGCATATGGAATTTCTTCTGTGTAGCCTTCTTCCGTACGCCGGCCTTTCTTCTCGGCTCTGGTAGCGAAGTATCCTGAGTATTCTCGATCGGTATGACGACCATGCGCTTGTCGACTTCAGGTTTGGCATCCCTAGGCAGGATTCTCGAGGACAGATCGTTGCGGAAATTGAAGCGGGACCCTTCGCAGATGAATCGCTGCATCTTTTCGTAATTGTCTTTGGCCTTCCTGTACTGCTCCTCTTCTCTGCCTTCCATCAGGAGGAGGGTGATGTTGCCAGCCCGCTTTCTGCCAGTGCGACCCATCCGCTGCAGCATGCGAATCGGAGAGGCTGAAGCATCGTAACAGATGATCAGGTCGACCTGTCCGATGTCGAGTCCTTCCTCCCCAATCGAAGTTGCCACTAGGACATTGAACTGCCCAGCTCTGAATTTCTCGATGGTCTCAATCTGCTGTTTCTGCTTCATGCCTTCGCTCCTCTTTGAATCCGCCTGTCCAACAAAGATAGACGCCGTTATCATAGGTTTGTGCTTGTTCAAGGTTCGCACAATCTCCTCGGCACTGTCTCTGTACTCGCTGAAAACAATGGCACGAGTACTCGAGCCTTGCCCCGCATCCATGAAATGATTCAGCAAATTCTCACAAAGATAGGACAGCTTTGGGTGGCCGACAAAATCATCGAGTCTCTGCCATTTGCCGATGACATCCATCATCCGCTGGAAATTTTCGTCTTCGGCAAGCTGTCTCTTATTCTTCGAGCCCTTGCTGCCTTGACCCTCAACCTCAGATCTGAAGTCGAGCATTTTGTGGTAAAATGGCGCGATCCCATGGTAGTTGAGCAGCTTGATGGCATGCGCCAAGCTTTGCAGGATAGCGAAAACGGCCATGATCATACCTTTGGTGGCTGGATTTGCTTGTCTTCCAGCCCCCAAAGCCCATTGTTTCTGTGCTTCCCGCAGGCCCATCACTGTTAATGTCATTGGGTCTCGTGCCAGCCATTTGTTGACCTGAGCAAGTTTGTTGCAGAGCGGCCGCAGGGCCTTGGAGAACAATTCCTGGACCCGCAGCATTTCGTCTGACGGCTTGAGGATGATCGGGGTCACCTCGCGAGCATGGACATACTGGCGGATGTCGATAGACTCCTCCGTTCGGATTTCTATGTCTGAGATTCCGAGGCTGTCGATGACGGCCTGAACACCCTCGACGGTGGAGCCAGGGGTAGCAGTAAGAGCGAGTATTCGAAAACTTGGGTTGAACCTCCGAATGAATTCAACCACCTTCACGTACGCGTAGTCCCCAGTTGCTCGATGGGCCTCGTCAATGACAAGGAGCACTATCGATTTCGGGTCCGCATACCCCTTGGATAGATCGTTTTGCAGCGTCTGCGGGGTCATGAAGAAGAGCCGTTTCCTCTCCCATTCACCCTCGCGGAGGGAAGGCGAGATTTCACCGGTCAATAAGGTCGCTTGAGATCGAGGAATGCCTGCCACGTTCAAACATGCCTCGACCTGTTGAGAGGCGAGAGGTTTGGTCGGTGCGACGAAGATCATCTTCGCATCCTTGGTCCACCGGAAAAAATTGAGCATGACCGTGGCTGCAATGAACGTCTTTCCCAGGCCAGTTGGCAGCGCCACTAAGGTATTGTGGAACAGTCCGTTCTTGACAATGCTGAACTGGTAGTCTCGTACGGGACCGAGGTTTGTTGGATAGACCCAAGTCTTCAGTGCATCCTGATCCAATCTGTGATGCGTCGGGGCTTCCGGAGGCATATCAGCCCGGTATACCCTCCTAGATTGCGTCTGCGGCTGCTGAGGCGGCTCATCATAATCGACGGCGTGCCCCCAAAGCGTTGTTTGGCGGAAGGCCTGCGACGAGTTGCTCCGTTGTATTGGGCCTGACGCCGTAGAAGCGGTCTGCGGTTCGCGGATCAGACTGACTCTTGGCTGCACAGGGGAGCTATCGAAGGCATCTGCAGACAACCCATCCAGATGCTCTGCGCGAGACCGGTCGCCGTGGGCTCTTCCTAATGATGATGGTATGCCATGATGTGACCTGGTCGACTTTGCAGTGCTGCTAGACACCCTCCTTGGCGCTGTCTTGGGCGAAGAATCATGACCACTGATGCTGGTACCCAGAGCGGTGTTTGTCTGGTTCTGGGAAGTTTGCGTGAGCGCATTCATGAGATCCTCGTCCGCGATATCGCCGTCCCACTCATCGGAGTCCATGCTTGAAAATGCTATCGTGTCAGCCCTCAAAAAGAATGAAGAAGGAAATAGATAAGGGCAAGAAAGTATCCCAACCTGGAGGCATTGGGTCTAGGCTGATTGTCGAACTCCTCATCAAAAGTATGGCGCGGGCTGATCAAGTGCATCTGAAAGCAAATGCCCAACTACTTACGCATGTATGGTACAACAGCAACGCGCGACGCGCATCCTTGTCAAGCGCAGCAGCTCAGGTACCGCAATGCTTGAAGGCGGGCACGACTGCAACGCCTGGTCACACTTTCCGCGAATGACGAAGCAAGCTTGACAGGGATACTACACCAATCACATATCAGGATCTTGATCAGGCACCCATTCCCCTTCTGACTAATCGCTCAGGTCGCAGATGTCAAAAGTGGGCCTCATCCCCCAGTGACTTCTTCTACCTTGGCCTATGTTCGACCGTCTCTAACCTAAACCCTCTGTAACACACTCTCGAATCTTCCTTTGTTCTATTCAGAGAACAGGAAGGAAAAGCCTCGCTACGTCGCCAGCCATTCTGCATTTTGATGCTTTCTAGCATTGTTCTTATTGATGTGCTATTCTTACTGGTCAGACAAGCGGGTCTGTTCGCAGCCTCCGTCTCGACGTCCTTGAAAAGGACTGAGAGGTCCTGACCATCGCAGTCTTTCTTCGACCTGCTCTCCTCGTCCACGATACCTCAACCAAGCTTGCTCCCTTTCGACGGCGACCAGAACTGCTACCATACCCTTGAGCCACACCCCGAACCGGTTCTCTCCCGACAGTCTTTGCGCGACACACCAGCGACAACACTTGGGCAACGCCTGCCACACCTCCAAACTCGCATACGAAATACAGAATAGTCAACAGACCCCACCATGGCACCACCCACTGGACCTCGTGGCGGCGCAAGTGCGAACACTGGCCGAAACACTCGAAGCTCGACTGCCGCAGCTCGTGGAGGCTCTCGTGGCGGTACCCGCGGTGGAATTGCGAAGCGTGGCCGGTCGTCTGCTCCTCGAACTGATCGCGATGGAGATCTCGATATGGACGCCGCTGGCGCTGGCAGCAAGCCTGGTGCAGGTGCCAACAGGCCCGCCCACTCATCCACACGACGCGGCAATGCAAGAGCCACTGCCCCCAGCAAAACGAATACGAAGCTGCAGCAAAATCTCACACGGCACCTCGGCGGAGATACATCGCAGGCATCTCGCGCTCCCAACGCAGCCAGGCTGTCAGGTAACAACACAACCCTGAAAATTCTGGGCTTGAAGTCCAGCAGAGCGTCTAGTAATGCAGACGGCGGTCTACGGAGTCTGCTTGAGTTCCTGGAGAAGAAGGCGACGAATGTCAAGACGACTGGCAGCGATCGCAGTCGTCGCGTGCGTCCCGTTGCGATCAAGAAGGTATGTCAAGGTATCCGACCAATGGGTGCGGGAGGGTGCGCGGCGTCAGCAAAGGTCCAAAATCTCGTTACTTTGCCATGTACCTCGCAGAAGGAGCAGACCATCGCAACCGATATCGCCGCTTCGACCTTTCCCGTGAACCCACCTCACCGTCGCTACTCAAGGTTTTTATTGACCTTGCTAACTTCCCCATAGTCACTTCTCGAGGGTGACTTGGTCTACATTTTAACAAGCGATCAAGACGCCGACGAGGTTCTCAAGATCAACGGCTTTACCTTCGCTGGCTCTGCCCTCACCATCAGCAAGAACGAGGATGGCTGGCCCGCGGCAGAGACGGAGCAAAACGGAGGGCCCACCTTGTCAACCCAGGCTCAGAAGGACAAGCTAAAGCTCCAATCAGTCCTCGAGCGCCGGTATAACTTGGAGGCAAAGCTCCTTGATTTGTCTGCTTTAGGGCAAGACCCAATCCTAGTCGAGATGGGTCTGCTCTCCTCTGCTCCAGACACAGCCGAGAAGACCTTCAAAGTGCTCATGAAGATCTGCCAAGAGCTTTTCAAGACGGCGCAACAGAAACGTGAGGCCATGGAGAGCGTTTCTCTTGCAGGCAATGCGCTCAACTCGGTGAACCCAGTCTTCGACCTTGCGGAGACCTTCCCCGACCTGAAGCATCTTGATCTGAGCAACAACCAGTTCTCCAGCGTAAAGCAGCTCAACAAGTGGCGCGGCCGTTTCCGGCGCCTGGAGACGCTACTTCTGCTTAACAACCCCATTATCCAGGCGGAACCTGGCCATGGCGCAGACATAGTGGAATGGTTTCCCTACCTGCAGAACCTGAGCAATGTGATAGTCAGGACTCCCGAGCAGATTGCCGCGGCCCAACAAAAGGCCAAGATCAAAGAGATCCCTCAGAATGGCAACGACTTCCGCGACGTCAACAACCTTGGACAAAATTTCATCTGCGAGTTTTTCCCCTTGTTTGACACGAACCGCGACCTGCTCCTGCAGACATACTATGACGAGCACAGTACTTTCACAATTTCTGTTGTGAACAGCGGTGTCAAGGACAAAGACACCCCCGGACTTCCCTGGGCCCCCTACCTGGGCTTCTCACGCAACCATCAGCGCATCACCACGGAAGGTGCACGCTTCCAGCGATACATGAAGGGAGTCCGCATACAAGAGCTGTGGCGGCAATTACCCACTACCCAGCACCCTGGTTTCGAAACGAACAAGTACATCGTCGATTGCCATCCGATGAAGGGCTTGCGTGATCCGGTCAATCGCTCACCTGAGGGAGAACTCGGCATGATCATCACCATGCACGGCGAGTTCACAGAGACGCAAGCTGATGGCAAGAGCGGCCTGCGCAGTTTCACCCGGACTTTTGTCCTCGGTCCTAGCCTGACCGGACGTGGTCCCATACGGGTGATGAGCGACATGCTCTCGCTGCACGCTTATCACCCACTCCCCACGATCGCAGTCTCTGCTCAGAATGCACCTGCGACTGCGCCTCCAGTTGTGCCTCCAGCTGCGCCGCTGTCTCCTGAGGAGCAGCAACAAATGATGATGATGGAGCTCACAAAGCGTACCAACATGACCCTCGAATACAGCAAAATGTGTCTCGAGGGAGCAGAATGGAACTTTGACCGAGCAGTGGCCATCTTCGAAGAAAAGAAGGTAAGATCGGCGCTCTTCTTTATTTACTGTTCGCTAGTAGACGCTGATCCCATGGACAGATGGCCCTCCCAGCTGAGGCATTCATTCAAGCTTGAGCGTCCCAGACTGGACAGCTCCGCCTCATAACAGCCACCGTCCTCATTGACGGGACAAAGAAAATTGAGGTCCCTTCATCCAACCTAACTTACAGACACACACCAATCGAATTCCAGACACAAGCCTGTACATTAGCAGACCGGCTCTTGGCAGGCGGATGACGATGCAAGAGGGGAAAAATAAAATAAGAAAAAAAGGAAAGGAAAAAGGATAATTTGATGGTCTTTTCCGGGAAGGAAATTTGATTGGTTTGATTCTGGCATTAGCGACAGGCAGGGGGAGGAGTTATCTGCTTTTGCGCCCAGCGCCATTTTCCTGCTACTATTTCACAAGTGGCAGCGCTGCGCTCTATGGTTGGCTCGGCAGCATCACGGAGGAATTGGGAGGTTGTCACCAAAAGATGCACCAGAGCCAAAGGCCACATGATGTATTTCACATGCAGTCCTAGATTGAGGCCCCCCCAAAAACATATGACCTGAGAAGACGAGATACCCTCGCATACCCACACATACTTCCTGTATCTGTGCCATTTCCAATGATCTGCCGAGGTGATGGTGATGTAGAAGAGTGCATGTCAAATACGCATGAACCGTACATAGTACAGATGTATCTGTAATTTACGCAAGCGCGCGCGTCCTCCCATTAAATACTTCAGTAGGCATCATGCTTGCAAGCCACCTGAAGCGCCACGGTGAAGGGGGTAAAATAAAATAAAAAAGGAAAAGTCACCCAAGCCTACTGACGATATTGAACCAGGCACACACACACACACACGCACACACACGCACACCACAAAGAAATATGCCGGCGCTTACATGCTGCACACCCTACTGCTGATCTCTCACTGGCCCGGCACATGACAACCCTGATGGGCCACTGACAGCCAACGGATCAGCGGATGAGAACTGGCTTTCAGCAAGATCTACAGTGTCTTCGGCCCGCAGCCGTAGTAAGAAGCAGTTCGCGCATGTGTGGAGAGAGAGAGAGAGAGAGAGAAAGAGAAGGTCATCTAAGTGGGGGGAGGGGGTGCTGGCGGCACAGCATTTTGTAAGGATTTTGTCCTCAGGAGGGCTGATGATCAGTCACGGCGGCGGCGGGTACCGGGGCCTCTGTTGTGCGAGGATGATCGATCGGATTGGGGTTGTTTATCTTGCATGCTTGATCTGTGTGACCCTCTTTTTTTTTTCCCTTCTTCTTCTGATGCTACGTGCATGGTAACAGCCGGGATCCGAGATGATCGACTGTGAGTGTGTGTGAGAGTGTGAGAGTGAGAGAGAGTCACGGACTGCATTGTCGGCGGTCTGCTATAGTACACACGCCGACAAGTCACGCTGACCTGCTCAACTCTTCCATGAGCTGCGCTGCATGCAGTCATGATGTGTGTAACATTGCATACTTAATCAAGTTTCACATTGCTGCAACGGAACCCGTGATCTTCTAAGTGTGTTTTCGGGGCATCCACCGTCAAACATCGCCCGAGTATGTCGGTGGTGTTATTATCCTTCTCGTAGTACAAGAGATTTCTCCTCTTTCTTATCCTGGCGACGAGCAGATCGCCACCTACGGGACTGACGATGAAGTCGGGGGTTTTCTATTCGCACCACCGACCCCTACCTACTTTCCATCTCTCTTCCTCTCTTCTCTTTCATCGGCCAAGCAGTTTTGGCATTCGAAGGGGGGGGGGAGGGGTGTGCATGTAAGCTACCTCTACAGGAGGGACATCCTGCGGTCGATCGGACGCCCTAGGATCTAGTATCTGCAAAACCATAAACTGCATGGCGGAGCTTGGGTGTCGCTCGAGTGGTCTCGCCCGGGCGGCTACGGTATACGTTGGGTTACCTGACCACAAAACGAGTACCACGACATGGCTGTGGTCGCGAACTCGAGTTTTACTGGGCCGGAGCAGGGTCGAGCGTACTATCACCATAATATTGGTTTTCGCAGCCCTGAAGAAACCGCAAAGGCATGACTAGTTCGCAGCTGGACCAGATCCTGCAGGTTTTGCGTGGTACTGGCCCCTCAACTGCCACCGAAGGGACAAAGGTGAAATCGTATAGTACTGTATCATAGTAGAAAGAATCTCTGGTCCAACAGGTAGGGCTCCCAGTCAAGCCCGGGTTCGCAGACGGGACGAGAGGCCCGCACGAGGGTGTCAAAAATCGGTTTCCGCCTAACAACAGGGTGAGAAGGCCGAGATCATCTCGGAAGCGTGCCATCCAAGGCAATGTCCTCGCAGAGATGCTTTGAAGGGTCAGGCGAGTGGGCATTTATGGACCCATCTTGCTTTGATGTTGCAATTTACTCGATGCTCCGCCATCGTCCAGCCGGATCTCGGCTCGACCGTAGTCTGCAGGACGGTCACGACCCGGTTCTCCCCCTGGTGAGAGGACTGTCTTTGGCCTAACTAAGACAAACAAATAAATTTAGAGCGAGTGCGAGATATCATGCAAGACAAGACGCAGATGGGAAAGAGAGTCGAGACATGGTGTGCTTTCTTGTCTCCGTCCGAATTGGACACGATTGCCCCTGCTGCCATCTCGTCGCTTCGCATTAGCTCAAGGGGGGGTTGTCCTTGCAGAGCCCCGTGGCGTTTCGTTTCAGGCTATCACCAAGTCGGAGTAGCGTGGACCGCAGAGAAACGGACCAAACCCCCCTTCCCAACCCCCCCCCCTTTTCCCCCCCTCTCTCTCCCTCCCCATCGCAATGAGGATTGCCGAGCAACATGCGAAATCGTCTGCTGCAGCGGGCCAAGAAGCGTCGAGACTGACCGGGCCGAGGAGGATGATTTCGTCATCTCGTCTGGACTGCCCCCACCGGGCGAGGGAGTCGTGCAGCAGCGCAGGACTGGAAGGGGGAAAAAATGGGCTGACATGTGTTGCGGCGATGGGTCTATGGCGACGCCTTTTAGGTATGGGATGTGGGTGTTGGTAAGGATCCTGCGGAAGCATCCAGATCGTCGCCACGCTGGAGTCCTCGTATCGTATGTATGCGTGTGCTGCATGTGATCGGTAGCGTGGGAAGAGGCGGAGAGCATCGGATCCGGAGAGCTGGCCTGAAGCGTGTCGTAGTCCCGTACAAAATTTGATCTGGGCGGCTGGGCGCTCCAGCATAGATGCTACAAGATACGGTAGAGGCCTACCAAAATACCATAGTAATACAATAGTTTGGTTCCCCACGCAACACGTCTGATACGAACGAAACCCACCGAGGGGGACGGGCTCTGTGCTCCTGTGCTCTTCTGCCAGTCACCCAGGAGGGGAGCATGAGATGAGATGGCAGTCTTCTGTGTTGGCATGTGGTGCGTTCTTGGAAACGACGCCACGTAAAACATGATCAGAGCTCAGACGACGACTTTGTTTCGTCGTGTTTCTGCCCAAAATGTCTTGTCGCAGTGCAAAAGAGATGGCGGGCGATTGCTGTTTTACTGCTGCGGGTAGGCTTTGGCCCTTCTTCCCCTTTTTCCCTTCCCAGGTCCCAAGTCGCAGGGATAGAGATCCTGGAGATGATCGACATTTCACGCGAGGTTCCTGCATGTCGCCCCAAAGTCCCTGCAAGGGACAGGTACCAGAGACCCACGCGTGAGTCCCAGCCGAGAGAGAGTCCCTCCTAGAAAAGGTACATTTATGGACCCGGGCGTGTCAATACAGCTCTCTCATTGGACGTTGGAGGGGCTGGGGCTACCCTGGACCCTTGTCCGTTGCGCAGCCATGTCCGTGCAGTACCTTCCCTCTTTTGAACCCCCTGGATGGACCGTTGCCGCCTCTGATGGCAACTGCATGGCACTCCAGGTCGTCAGTTCCTGGATTCGAGCGACTCTCTCCGTCTTGGCTGGTTAGTCCTGCCCCCTCTTCCTCTTCCTCCCTCGAACCAGTTTTTCTTGTCCAAAACACAGTGGCCAAGCTGGGTATTGTGTTCTGTTCCCTCCAGAGCATCTTATTCTTCGCTCCAGGCCTGCTGCGGCTTCTCCCCCTCCCCCTCTTCTATACCAGCCAGTGATATTCATGCACATCAAGGCCGCATAGTACGAGACAAGAAGAAGAGAGAGAGAGAAAAGGGGAGCATTCGTGGACACGCATCAGAGATCAAGGATAGAGTGGAGTAGATACGGACGCTCTAGGCGGATCGCGGGGGTGGTGTCCAGGAGAGGCAGAAAAGCCCGATCCTACAGCAACGTTTCTCTCTCTTTCTCTCCCAGTCGAGAACAGTCAACTGAACCTTCCTACGCCCCCCCCTCTCTCCTTCGCCTTCTTTGTTCTCTGTCTCGCCCATTTTTCGCTCTGATACCATTGCAAAACTCCAGCCTACGAGCAGATCTTTAACATTCCTGGACTGGGGACAGGTCCTCAATTCCGCCTCTATTTTTCAACGTATTCCCATTCATGCCTTATTGACAACCTCCACCTTCCGACCTCAAACGGCTGCTAGGCTTCCTTCGTCCGAGACAAGACTTCTCCCTCACCTCGATTGAGTCAACAAGTCCTGACCGGTTCTCTGGAAGCTCGTGGTGTCTCGACCATCGGTAGTCACAACGCGTTGGAAGCAGGCCTGTGTTTGTGCTGTTTCGTTCGTACACCACAGTCTCCAACCCGCAGCTCCAATCAACTCTTGCGAGTATGTTCTCTTCGCTGCCATTGGGACAGCCACTTCTTTATTTGCCGCCTCGGCTGTCCCTGCACTGCGCTGACCACACAAGTCTCGAGCGTGCTGCTGACCTCTGCTATCAGAAAATCGTCTTTTGTCCTGCAACCCGCTTTATTTCGTCATGCAATCGCGCTGAATACCTCGTCTGGTGCTGAGGTTTTTTCCTTTAGTGGTGACCACACCCGACTTTTTGGACTGAAGAAGGATTCTTCGCTTGCGTCGCCGATCCCTCTCCATCATGTCGGGACAACCTAAACCGAAGGTCGCGTTGGACAACGAGTGCTCCGCTGTCTACAATAATACGCTCTATACGTACCAGGCCGATGCTTTCCAATCCTTAGAGCTGGTCAGTGGGGCGGAATGGAAACTTCTTGAGCAGGGAGAGGCGCTGTCGGGAGCTGCCTGTGTCAATGCCAACTCGACAGACAGCCAGGCAGCTCTCTGGATTGTCGGGGGGACGGGAGGCTCCGCCGACTACAAGGGACTGCAGAAGTATACGTATTCCACGGGCACGTGGGAGTCGATAACACCCGTCACCTCTGTCACCGAGAACAGGACAGACCACGCCGCCGTCTATCTCCCCGGTTGGGATGCCATCGTGGTCTATGCCGGAAGTCAAGATGGTAGCTCGGGCCTATCGACGCAGACATTCAGCATCAGCTTAACCGAACCATACTCTGTCCTCGCATACGAGTCCGATGGCGCCCCCCCCGCGACGAGCCCGATCCTCCTGCAATGGTCAGACACGCAGGCGGTCATGGTCGGTGGTGCCAGCGACAACACCCAGATCATGTTGTTTGAGGTCGGCTCTGGGTGGACCAACTCTGGGGCAACTCTCGCATCACCCCTGAAGACCGGCACCGATGGCTGGCATGCTTCTCTGGTCACTGGTAGTGATGGATCGAAAAGCCTGTACACCTATGACATGACCGTCTCTCCAAACGTTGCCAACAGGACCCTTGTGGTCGACAGTCACGGGGCCCCCGTCTCGGATGCCGTTGCTATCACCAGGCGCTGGGGTGAGAGCACCCAACCCGACCGGAGGAACACCTTGACTGCAACCAGTTGGCCATCGTATAACGACACGTATGCATCGTCAGCCATTCGAACTAACTCAGCGGCCGCCGAGTCAAGCGATGGAACTGTCGTGCTCTCTGGTGGCAATATGGATGATGTCATATGCCTTTTCAGCCAGACCTCTAACAGCTGGATCAATGCCACCGAGCTGCTGGCCTCCAATGACCAAAAGACTCTTCACGTGTCTGCATCATCAGCTTCATCATCCACAGCGTCGGCCACTGTGTCCAGCGGTACCTCTGCCACGGCCGCGGCGGAGTCGACAGCAGCAGTGGTGGCCTCGTCTTCAACATCTTCCGGGGGCTCCAGCTCTTCCTCGTCCTCGCTGAGCGCCAATCAGGTCTTGGGTGTGATACTGGGCTCGATCGGTGGCGCAATCGTCCTGTTGCTTCTGGTGTATTGTCAAATCAAGAGACGCAAGACGAGGCAAGACTTCATACAGGCTGGTCACGCCAGAAGAGCCAGTGGCTCCTCCGGAGAGCCCGAGAAAGATGGAGTGGCCATGGCCATGGCTACCGAGAGCTTCCCGCGGTCTCCTACCAATCCGTCTTTCATGCGCGGGCACATGGCAAAAGGCTCGAACGCGTCATTTTCCTCCATGGCTATCCTGATGGGCAAAGGGCCAAAAGGGTCTATGGACGGTCTTCCTCGGCCCTCTTTCGGAAAAGCGGGCGCAGACAGCAACAAGCAACAGCTCAAGGGCCAGATCAGTGGCCCGATGCCTGCTATCGCGGGGCCAAACCCACCCCTTCGAGCTCTGGCGCCAGAGGTGCGGGATGAGAAGGGCGTGTCCTTCAGTGCCGATACCGTGGAGCCTCCAGCAACGCTACGTGTACCTGCCAACCAGCAGGATGGCCTTCGGCGCAGCTCGGGATGGAACAGATACTGGTCCGGCGAGAGCGGGGCATTGAATATTCTCGGCTACGGAAGCAATACCGCAAATCGCAACACTGTTGCCTCTGAGGGATCCCGATACTCTACCAACGGCCCTGCTGTCAGCCTACACAATCGCAGGACCCAGGACTCGGCAACGGTGCCTCCGTTGCACGTCGAGGGATCACCGCGCTTTGGCAGAGTCAACTCCGGATCTCCCACCACGAGCAACTACCCCTCAGGCCTCAGTGGAGGCATGTCTGGACAAATCGGCAATCGACCTCCCAGCCAGGAGTCGGACCTCTCGGGCTACTCGAGCGGTATTCCCACCAGCGTACACGACTCTTGGGATCCCACTGCGCTCACGAGCCGACCCTTTACTGGTACACGGGCCACGAGCAGCATGTATAGTTCTGCTTTCCCCATGCCGCCATCCTCCCCGAGTCAGCGACCGCCCATGCCGCGCAACGTTCAAAGTGGCGTAAGCCAGCAGCCTCAGCTGGCAACAGCACACACCTCTGACATGAGCTGGTTGAACCTCGGTGTCGGAGAAAATCAGAACCGCTACTAATTCTCCTACGAGGCCACAGCGGTACCGAGAGTTCAACTCTGCTTCCTTGTCCTTTTCTGTACTCCAGCGTTGTGTTTCCTCACGATTGATACCTAACGCCGTTTTTTGTTATACCCAAGGAGTCAAATCTTCTTTTCATTTCATCATTTTCGGGCGAAGAGATCCATTCATAGAGACGTTTTTTGTGTCACCATCTAGAGGAGACGCGAACCCCCGGGGGGGGGGGGGGGTTGAAGCAACACAACGAACTTTCTCCCTCTACCCACGCATTCTCATCCTCTCACCCTGATCACCGCCCAAGTTTCTATCTCGCAAAATTCCCAGCAACCGAGTGTACCTCGCTCTCTGGTGTGCCGATACTTAATCCTGGATACTGCCGCTCTACATTGCGCCAACATTCGCGTATACCGTCAAAAAATCACGTCGCGACAAAACCAAACCATCGACCACCATGAGCTCCTTCGTCAAAACAACATCGGCCATCAAGATACCAGCGAGTATCTCTGTATCATTCTCTCAGCTTTCGATTCAAGTTGCATATACTTCAGCCGAATTTGTTTTCCTTTTCATCTTATATCAGTGTCATCAATATCACGTGGCCCGGGCATGGCTACAAAACACATTCGTTCGTTGCATGCTCAATGATACCAAGCCTCCATCTCACACGAGACGATAGCAGAAGCACATTGCGGAGGCGTTGTTCCCATCTTTTTTCTTTTTCTTTTCTGGTCAAGCTCATCTGCCGCATGGTAAGGGACAACTGCCGTTGGCAAGATTATCCTGAAGCCCTGTGGTTTATTTCTATGGGAGGAGGCGGGGAGCGTGGCGGCGAGAGCAGCATGAGGAGTGTGGGTGCGGGACAAATGGTGTGTGTGCCTGTAGGATATGGAGGAAGGTTGAGACAAAATCAACTGAGAGGTGCTCGGGTATGGGAAAAGTTCCGTGTTCGTTGCGTCCATTCGATACATGTGTGTGACTTGACGTATGTACCTGCACAGTAATGGACAGCTTTGAGTAGTTTCGAAATATGAAATTCTTTGAGATCTGCATCGTTGTGCGTCTTCTTTTCTGCGCGAGAGCCGGCTGTGTCCTCTCAGGCTGGCCGGCCCTGCTGAGCCGGCCGGCCAGCTCATTCATAATGATAATTCCCTGGTTCTACACGCGTGCTTGTCGGGCTGGCACAAGTCGAACACACTTGTGCCTTTGCCTCTGTTCGTTGTTTTCGTTTGCATTTGGGACACCCCGTGTCCATATGAAAGTCCAAACATTCAATATTATACAACTTTATTTTCTCCCCTGGCTCTTCCGTTCTGAGTAACGGGGATACATACCTCTATGTTGAGGAGCTGTGGGGTAGGTAGGTCAGAAGGTTATGGATGAGAAGGATGAGAATAGACTATGGTTCGCGGGGGGAGAGAGGGGGGGGGGGGGCGCACATCACATTCCATGCAGCTACGCACTTGAGGATGCCTACATATTAGACATCATGCACGAAGTGGATTGGAATAAGACACTTTCAATTCGGATATATCTAAGGGACTTTGTTATATAACGAGGTATAGATATCTAACAAGGTACAGTTTCCTGCTAGCAGGATCCCATCTCTTCATCTGGGCATTACGTCCCACAACTGAGCCAGCCACTTAGCTGCAAGAGATAGGGGCCTGGAGATGCCTTACCTGATTTCCTCGAGACGGGACAGGGCGACCTTCCTGTACGCAGGCTGGCATGCGTGAGGGTGTGAGCGCTGATGTCCCTTGTTCACCAGGCCACTCTCGGCTGTCGGATTGTCCAACTGCCACCACACAATGGTCACACGCTCAAGACTGGCCACTTGATCCGCCATAGGCAGAGACAACTTCAGCTGGAGAGAAAGAAGAAAAAAAGGTACATAGTGAGCGATGGCCGCGACCAGGCAGGCAAGGTCAACAAAGCACCCAACAGGGCGTTTGAGCGGTTCCTATGTCAAGATGTTATGCCTCCGTAAAGACCGACGGAGAGGGCTTGCAGCAGCAACAAGACCAACCACCACAGACGCATCCCAGCCCATGCGCAACATGATGTGTCGAGATCATTCATCCATTACCTGCAAGGAGAAATTCCCGATTTCGTCAGCATGGACATTCCACAAAGGAGATAATCACCCCTCCATCCCCACACAGCCTCCACCGTCCTCCTCCGCCAGGTGTTTTTTCTTTCAATTAAAAAAAAAAAAATTGGCAGGCACAACATCAGAAACCCAGATTTCAAAGCACTACCACCCCCACCCCCTCCACCCCGACACCACCCGTCCCCGCCAGCACATGACGGTGCAGGCGTCCCCCCTTTTGGGAGGTCGGGCACGCGGGAGATGTCCAGCCAGGTAGAGGCGGCCAAAAAGGGAATACACAACCAACCACCCCGGAGAGGGGGGGGGATTGCGCAAAGAACCCCCGAGGGTAGTCTCATACGGCTCTTCCTATTACGAGAGTGTAGGGTTTGAAAGGAAAGTCATCATGGTATGTGGAGTTGGGGAGGACGGTTTTGGGGGGGGGGGGGGGAGAGGCTGGAGAGAGAGGAAGAATCGGCGACGTACCTTTGGATTTGAAGGAGGGACCGGGGGAAAAGAGAGGGGGGGGGGGAATGAGCGCGATGCAACGCGATGAAGGCTCTCTCTTTTCCTTCGTAAGACGACAATCTTCTCACTAGACGTCTGCTCAGGTATGATACAGGCGGGAAAGGGGGGGGGAAGAGATGAGCGGTGAGAAGAAGAGGGGAAGAGCGCGCCATCCCGACGTCGTACTCATGACGATCATGATGCACACAAAGAAGAAAAAAAGAAAGACAAAAACACGTCAGTAGCAATCCATGGCTGTGTCCTGCTGCAGTAAAAGTATGCGGGTTGGGTGGCAGACCGCTGTTGCGTGAATGCGCAAAGCAAGGAAGAAGAAATAGAAAAACAGAGGCGGGGGAGAAGAAAAAACCTTTTTGGAGGGAGCGGAGAAGGCAAGCTCGGACAGTGATTGACGGGCTTGCTTATCACGTGGAGTGTTTTTGAGCTGTTCGTTCAGCCTCTCTGAAAAAGTGGGTCTCGTGCTCTAACGCGCTCCTTGAGACACTCACTCACTCGCGCCTTCCCCCCCCACCCTCCTCTTCACGCTAGCGCTGGCTGGCAATGCATCTCTGGGCACTGCGCCTCATGTCGGTCAGCGCGCACTGCCTCTTGTTCCCGCTGCAGCAAGGCCAGCCCTGGATTGCATCACACATTGTATCATGGACCTCGTGTGTGTGTGTATGTGAGAGACAGAACTGGTCAATTGATGCTGTGGGCGTCCAAATCGTCATGTACATTGTGGGGTTTCTTCTACCTAGCAAAAAAAAAAAAAAATCGTCTCACTGCCTGCTGTATTACCCATGTTCCGTTCAGAATCTGGAGGCCACGTGCCCGTTTACATTCATCCAGAATTTCTCCCCCCAAAGAAATTGATCTTGCTTCGGTATTGGTTCATCGGTCAAAAAGGAAAAGGAAAGCAGTTGACCAAAGGAGACAATGAAATCTCTCAAACAAGCGTAAACAAATAGTCTGCATCCACAGTCCCTGACTCTTGTTGACACGAGTGAGGTATCAAAATGCGACAGATGTTCTTCACACCTCTCTTTCCTTCTCCTTCTGTCTCTCTCTCCCCCTCTTTCTCTCTTGTGGCCTCCTGCTTTCGTCACATCGTAAAAAAAAACCAACCAAAAAACCCATGATTGCGAACCCTCATGGTCGCGAAAAGGTAGATCGATCCACACACGCTCTTTAATGCTGCTGGCTGTAGTGAAAGCCATTGGGGTGGTTTGACCAGTCCACCCCCCACATCTCTTGCGAGTTGGGTTGAGAGTAGCCCGCGGCGACTGAAGGCATCTCGCTGCCGAACAGGGGCTGCTGCTGGTGGTGGAAGAGAGGCTTGCCCTCGGTCGGCGGGAAGAGGAGGAAGTCGGCACTACCGCGCACATCCACGGCAGCAACCTCATCGAAGCAGTCATCCACCTCTGCCAGAGAGTGTGGAGTGAACAGCATCGCGTTGCCCTGCCCGATCGGCGAGATGTGTGGGGCCATCTGCGTCTTGCACAGCTCCGCCTCCGAGAAGGCGACGAACTGCTCGGCCAGCTCCCTGGGGAAGTTGGGCCCCTGCACCTGTGCCTGGTTGGCACTGTAGATGTCGTCCCACTGAAAGTTGCTCGGCGGGGCGTCCTGGAAGACCACAGAGGATGTGTCCAGGCCAGGATCCGTGACAGGCGTGGGGTTGTCGGCTGGGGGCGAGTATTCAGGCGAGAAGCCCATGGGATCCACGTGGATCTCCTGGGGCAGGGTGTTGAAGTCGAAGGGCGTCGGCTCCGGGATGTAGGCTGGGAAATCGATGTTGGCAGGCTGGTAGGGAAGATGCTCCCTAGGAGGGGTTGCCATGCCGATGCTCGGCGGGTTGCTGATGGGCGTCGGCAGGCCACGCATCGAGGGTGTCTGGTGTGTGATGCTGCCGGCCTTGCTGCCGGCCTTCTTGCCGCCGTTGGTCTTGGTGCGGACATACTCCCAGCCGTGAGCCTTCTCCATGTGCTGCTTGCAGTTCGACTCCCTCTTGGACTTGTAGGGGCAAGGAGGGAAGAGGCACTTGTACATGGGCGGGGTGGTGTTGTGCTTGTCGTTGCAGTGGCGGTCCATCTCCTTCTCGGTAGGCCAGCCGTAGTCGTGGTACTTGCAGGTCTCGATGGGGCACTTCCACGGGCGAGAGTGTGTCTTCTCGTGCTTGGTCAGGTCGCAAGGCCTCTTGAACTCCTTGTTGCAGCCTGGTTCCCTGCACCTCTTGGGCGCCAGCTCCTCGGGGCTGGCGTTCTTCTTGCGCCGCGCCATCGAGCGCATGATCTCGTCCTCGTCCGCCAGCTCCTCGCTCGCAGATCTCTTGATCTTGATCTCCCCATCGGGCGTCTCGTCCATATCGATCTCGAGGCCCGTGGCCAGGGAGATAGCCCTTCCGTTCTTGTTCACACGGACTAATTCAGCGGGCCGGCCGTTGATGTGAATGCCGCCGTGCAGCTTGATGGCGTCAGGTCTGCTGATGTGGTTGTCATTAGCATGGTCACCTGTTGTCTGCTGGGGGTGCGCGTGGGGGGCCGCCACATACCCGTCGAACTCCATATCGCCTTCACCGCCAGTCTTCTTGTCCTTGGCCTCAGCAAGCTGCTTAGCATAGAGCTGGATCTGGTCGACGAGGTCGATGAAGTAGCCGCTGGTGTAAGGAAGGTCCTGGGGTCGGGTTTGTTCTCGGTCGGTGAGGTACTCAACAGTCGCTTGGATGCAGCGGACGGTGGTGAGACAGAAGTCCAGGTACAGGCCGCGAGATTTGGTGGTCTCCTTCAAACACAGGGCTCGATAAGTATGTCCCCGAATACCAAGGTCCCTTTGAGGTTTACTTACTGGGGCGATGAGCAGGAGCGTCTTCTCGAGATCCCGAAGACAAAGGATTTCTTTCTCCTTGATCCTCCTGGGGCAGTCAATGACCAGAGGGTGGAAGGTCTTAAGCTGTGGCTTGGCGAGCAACGGTTTCAGGATGTGTTCGCAGATCTTGTTTGTTGCGCGGGCGCTCAGGCCAGGCAGCGCGGCGGTGGAGGCAGCGGCAGACCTGGTGATAGCGGAGGCTTTGACAGAGGACGTCTTGGACTTCTTGGAGGATGCCTCGACGGTGACTTTATCCTTGGAGGTGACAATGGAGGTTCCAAGACCGCTGTCTGATTCGTGGTATCGTGTTGGGCGGCGTACAGTAGAGCGTGGGCGTAGGACACGCCGCTCCTTTCCGGGCTCATCGAGCATGGCGACGGAATGCTTTTGTAAGGCCTCGGGGAAGGGAAAGCTGTTGTCGACGGGCGTCTTGGGAGAGGCCGCGTCCTGGGACTGAGACTCAGTTGTGGAGGAGAGGGCCTGATCGATGGTCGCAAGGGTCATGCGGATGCGGCGACGGTGAGCGTCGATAACATCATCCAAGCTGGTCTGAGAGCGCCGGGGTAGGGCAGGTGGTCTGAAGGCGGGACACTCTGCTTCAGAAGATGGGCTGGTAGGAGAATGAAAAGTAGCACCCTTGCGGAGGACCAAGTTGGTCTTAAGGCCCAGAGCCGGGCCAGAGCCATCCCGGGGTGCAGCCGGTGTCCTACGCGGGTTGGACATGATGGGCGGCGATCTGGTACAGGACTTCTTAGTTCCAAGTGGGCGCAAAAGGTAGGTCTGTCATCCGGGTCAGTCAATGTCTCGCATGTAAGGCTGAGAGGAGACAACAGTAGGAAGAGAGAGAGAGAGGGGGAGGGAGGGAGAAAGAAAATGGAGCACAGTGCACCCTAGACTATCTAACGCGGGGTGGGAGAAAGAGGAAGTGTGAGTCACAGTGGATGATGGGGTGGAGGGTGTGATGCAGCTGGCTAGAATGCGAGCGCATGAGGCTCGGCATGGTCCCTGTGACGACACTTGGGCTGTGAGGCCAACAGACGACAGAGAGGACCGGCCGAGTGACTCGGTCTCGGTGAGAAGTGGAGAACCGGAACAAGAAGAAGGGAAAACAACGCATAGGGGGGGGGAGAATAGGACTTTGTCTGGGCGATCGACACACAGACAGGACTGAAGATCTGGCTTTTTTCTTCTTCTTACTCTAGTGATCCTCGAGGCCAAATATCACGGGCCTCTTTTGCCAGGTTCACCGAAACGGATGGGAGGGATGTTTGTCGAGGTGGACAGAAAAGAGTCAGAAAGCAGGAGGGGCAAAGTCAGAAGAAGAAAGATAAAACACAGACGAAATGCTGGAACGCAAAACGCTGGGGGGGGAAGGGAGACGGATGATGACTATGGGTGCACTAAGAGGTCCTGGCAGTGGGCTCGTTTAGAATGTCAAGGAAAACCGACGAGAAAGAGTAATAGTAAGCAGGGCGGGTGGCCGGGAGCGCTCCTCAAGTGAGACCAACACGGCGTGGATTCGGGTCGACTCGAGTCAACCCAGATTTCTTCCACTCTCTCGACAGACAAAACCTTGAGAGGGCTCTGGACCGGTCGAGGTGCAGCAGTCCTGGGTCGTTGAGTCAACCGGAATCTGTCTTTTAGGAGAGGGGAGGGATAATGATGAGTGGGCGGGTGGTTTTTTTTTTGTTTTTTTTTGGGGCGAGTAGGGACGTTGGCCGTTGAAATGGATGATGAGGAGGGAAGAGGAGGAAGTGAAAGGCGATGTGAATGTCGACGGGGACGCGGTAGGAAGGTGACGGATGTGGCCCGTGCATTCTAGGCAGCAGCCTGACCGTGTGCTCCACCTGTCCAAGGGTGAGCCTCCTTGCGCCTCCGCAGCATCCACAGCACGTCCCACCGAAGGATTCACACTAAAAGACCACCCTGCCCCCTGCCCCCACCCTCTTTGTTTCTCTCTCTCTCTCTCTCTCTCTGAACCTGCTGGATCGCTACTAGCAGAGTACAACAGCATTATGGTATGATCTGTTCTGTTTTCTGTTTCTGTCCTGGGCACGATATGCAGAGACAACATAGTCGAGACTCCCTCAGCCACTTGGAGGCTCTGCTATGGGTTCCCGGGGTTCTTGTCCAATGCCGTCAGAGGGATAATGCTTGAATCAGACGAGGGAAATAGAAAGAGAGAAAAAAACTCATTCCCGTATTCAGATACATCATCAAGGTGGTTCGACAAGATGAGACGGATCTAAATTATTCTCTTCTCCCTCGTATCTAGTCAAATCCGGTCCAGCTGCAAAACCGCGAGATTGAGGATGTCACAGCGTCCACCCCCTCCCCCCCTGGCCGCTCCCAATGCTACAGACACCGGGGGGGCCAAGGAGGAGGAGGAGGAGGACCTAGGTGGGCAATTAACCATATCACCATAATACATATACACTCTGTCCACAGTATCTCGGGGCGCATACATAGCCCTACCATCAATCATCTGTAGCGCTGTAGTATGTCACTGATAGAGACAGATCCGCTCGCCGATGGAACATACAATCCAAAAGTCCTAGCCGCTAAACTTGCCACCCTGATCAACATCCCCAGTCAACCTTATTGAATTGATTTGAATGTTCAATCCAGATTCCAGAATAGGTCGCGAGTGGGGCCAGCTGAACCCGCGAGTCCGGGAACACACCACCACTATGATAGTACATACCCGAATCCTGTCCTATGTAGAGCTACATAGGATGCGGGCACGGCTTAGGCTCACCCCGATGTACCCTTACATCATACACCTGCCATAGCGTGTACTACGATACACCATAATATATGGGTAGGACCCAAGTTCATTCGCGACCTCGTTCTCGGGCGCAAGACGTCGGCTTCGACCTCGCCCCGTGCGCCCATCCGTCTGGGGGCCATCATCATCAAACATGCAGAAAACTCCGCCAGACACCCCCCCCCCCGGGTGTCAGCAGGTCTCAGACCCAGCGACGGGGAAACTAGAAAACATGGGGACCTCTTTTGGGGAGGAAAAAAAAATAAATGACCAAATCTCGATTCACAGAAAGGACAACAACAACAACAACAAAACAGCGGGTGGCTCAACCTGCGCCCACAAACACAAGCGCAAGTGCTGAGCCAGGCCCATTCTGGCGACCCTTTCTCTTTCTCTCTCTCTCTCTCTCTCTCTCTCTCTCTCTCGTGGAGGCTGAGCCATGGTGTCAATTTGGCCTCCCAGCCCGTCCAATGAGGGCCAGCAGACAGGCTTACTACGACATGCTGGTCAAACCAACCCTTGGGGTTGCAGTAGAACCGATGCAGCTGTAGCAGCCGGAGGAGGACACATGTCCTACAGAACGGGCTTCGGGTCCCCGGGTCCTTTTTCCCCTTGGGAGTCATCATCTCTTCCTTCCCCCGGTCAATCTTCCCTTTTTTTTTTTTTTTTTATATCGGCACTGTGCTTGCTTGTTCTGCTTTGGCCTCATGCCGACGGGGTTCGAGTCACTCGAGTCGCTGCCAAGCTTTCATTATCAGGACACTAAAAACGGTGCCAACATACCGGTCTGAGGGAGGGGGGGGCGATCACGAGGGAAACCAAGAGAAAGGGGAAGAAGATAAAAAAGAGGCATTTAGAAAGAGAAAAGAAAAACAAAAATCCCTCGTGGTGCGACAGTTCTGGTAGAGCCAATTTGCGCAATCACGTACGACTCCTCGCAATCCTTCTTCTCTTGGCGCCTGTCTTTGTCTACAATGTTTGGTGCCGACGATCCGGTCGGGTCACTGGACTGCTGCTGCTGCTGCTGCTGGTGGTACACTGTAGGGCTGCCTTGCCTTGGCTTTCTTTTTTACCTGGCTCCAGGGTACTACTGTCTTTAAAAAACGGGGTAAAAAGAAACAAGCTCACACACAACGCCGCCGCCCTCTCACGATCCCGTCCGCGGTCAGGAAGCGTAAGGTCTGTCTAGGCCATGCATCCAACCCACCCATCCATCATCCCCTTTTGCCGCCGTACTGCCAGCAGTGACCCTCCCCTACTACTACAAGCTTGTCAATTGCCACAAGGGGAGGAGGGTGGAAAAAGGGAAAATCAGCCCTACGCCAACCTTAAAACCCTCAATCCCGCGATCCCGCTCTTGTGCGCTTGTGCGCCTAACCTAAGTTAAGTCTACATGCAAAGCCGCCCACACCCCCAATTCCAGGTTGCCAGAATAAAAAGAGGGGGGAAGAGAGAGAAGAGAGAGAGAGAGGGGGGGGGAAGTGGATGAATGAATTAGTTCTGCGCCGCCCGTTTCTGGCCCCGGACCAGTCTGCGTCGAGAGAATTTTGAAAGCCTAGAAGAATGGAGGGGAATAAGTGTGTGTGCATGTTGATGTTGGCATTACGAGTCCTTTGGGTTGCATGCACGTTTGTAACCCAGTTCGCTCCATCATTTCTCTAGCCGCCGCGACAGCTGCTCATCCAATAAGCGCGGAATGCCCAGGGAGAACCCCTTTTTTCCTCCCCCTTCTTCTTCTCTTTTAATTCATCCGTCTGACCTGGTGTTGAGGTGGTAGACTGATCAGGCTGCGACTTTTTTTTTTTTTTTTTTTTTTTTTTTTTTTTTTTTTTTTTTTTTCACCCACCCCAAACCACCCCAAAAAAGAACAAAACCCCGCCACCGGGGCGGGAAAAAAAAAAAAGTAAAAAAAA